>VUJU01000170.1:35669-60516 GCA_009835225.1 Aphis craccivora | reverse complement strand
AAAATTATGTTAGATTGAATGAATTAGGTATTTTATTTTGAGAAAACTTTTCTTTCACTTTTGAATTGAACCTCTTTGATTCGATACAATTAATAATACTTGTGAATCTTAAGCAATGTATACTTTTATCCTTTTACATAGTCAAATATTACTTGACTTTAGTACAAAAGTGTAGTTTCTATTATGTTATATATAACGTACATTTAAAGCCAATTTTAAATATTTTAAATTAACACGAGTTGCTACAACATTTTTATAACACGGAAACTTCAATAAAGTGAATACATCATCTACTTTCAATTATTGAATACTCTTAAAGTTTTAACACGTATTTTGAATTATTTTAATATTTCGTGAAATTTATAATTAGCCATTATAATAGTTTAACTATGAATATGAATGTATATTTTTTATTTTAAAAACAAATGGTTACTTTAAAATGTGAATTATCATAAATACCTGACTAAATAGAAAACATAATTAAATTCACTTTAAATTAGCTAGGTAAGTACATTTTTTCATACTTACACTTTATAAAGTAAAACAATTAACAAACCATTAATTGATTAAGTCTTCAATAAAAATAAAAATCTCTAAATATTATTTACTAACATATGAATAATTATTAAATTTATATTAGGTACCTACCTACATTTTTAGTAGGAATCATTTTGTGCTCCAATCAGTGTCATTTTGTTTTGTGGTTATTATGGTTTTTATAAGATTAAAAGCATATCAATAATCACCGACTTACTTGTATTTGATTATACATACACAACGATATGTTGGCACGTATTTATGTCGATTATAGAGTAGATACATAAAACGGACGCTACTCGATATCCAAAAAACACCAAACGCGCATTCCGGTTCGATTCGGAAATAGGTACTGACGATAATAATATCGTTCGTCCAACGTATAAATACTGCGGAATTACATCATTTCATCATGACGTCTGTATTTTACGCATATTATTATATTATTATAATAATGTGATATCGATAATGTGATATATTTGTATATTTGTTTTGACGACGCGTCTGCCGCGCGTTAACATCGCACGAGTGTAAAATAATAATATATTTCTGAGTATACCCGTCTGACGGGCGTGTGAAGTTGCGGTTTCGGTTCGGTAGTGTAGTTAACAAACGTTTTGTTCTTCGTACAACAGTAAACTGTGCAGTTTCCAATGTGTTTTGCCGAACGGAATTATAACACACGGACGTTTCCACCGCGTCCGACCATCCCTGTGACCGCGCCGCCGCCTCCTCCGTCGCAGATAATGTAACGGTGATAAATCGTCGTCGGATATATTTAACGTGTGTGTGTGTGTGTCTGTATATATGTTTATCCTCGTGCGAATGTGGGTGTGTGGGTGTTTTTCACGAGTCAAATTATCGAGTTCCCTGTACGACTGTTGTTGTATTATATACTCACTATATACGTGTAACTGCAGTACACGTGTAAAAGGGATCATATACGCGTGTATCTCCTTGTGAGAATGTGTTTGTGTGTGTAAGAGAGAGAGTTTATAATATATATATATATATATGTATGTATGTGTGTGTGTATGTTTCCGGTGGGATAATAATAATAATAATGTACGGGGACGGTTAGGGCGTGGTGTGGGTGTGGGTGGGTGAAATGGTGGCGAGTGGGTCGGAGTGTTATAGCTCACGCAAGGTGTTTCAACGGGTTAATGAGTATTTATGGATTATCGTCCGAATTAACCGCGCGCCGTGCAGTTTATATGTTTTGCACAAATGTGGCGCGCCTCCCCCCGATGTCCGATAATCCCCGCGTACAAGGGGTCGACTACACAGCGACACGGGCCCGCGGAACCGATGTCGGAATAACGCTGTACGCGAGCGTCCAGGGACGAACTATATACGGTTTTTATACCACGGTCGACCGGGCGAGCCGCATTACTGCTGCTGCACGACTGTATAGTGCAAGAAATGTAAGTAGTGCGAGTGAAAATCGGATGCGCGCAATACCGTAATAATATAATAATATTATTATTGTTACCTCCGGTACATGGGTAGCCGAGTAGACGGAATATTATGCACACTCGTATTGGTATATTATAGACAATAATATTATATAATTATTTATTATTTACGACGGGCATTAATGCATTATTAAAACGCTTATATCTTCGTATATTTGTTTGAAATTTGCCGTCGATGTTCAAATATTATTGTACTATAAATAACATTGTTAATGCAATTTTATTATATGCATTTGTGTATAATTTTGTAAAATATCCGTTTATCGAACATTAATAGGCTTTTTCTCCGTTTAATAAATAATAACGCTGTTATCGATTTATCGCGCCGTTGTTCGGTGGTAACCAATACGATTATGTTTATCCTAGGACGATTATGGGACACTCGCGCGTTTTCAAAACATTACGAATACGGAATATCTATATGATAATCATACTACTATTATATATTATACTAGTGACATATACGAAACCTTTTAAAAAAACATTATGGCGGGACGATTTTAATGAATTATTATTTATTCAGGGCTTAAATCCCATTTCGAAAATCTAGAAATTCGATAGTTTTGAGCATTGTTTAAGGGCTTGAGTCATAGATGTATTCATTTGTAATTATGATAATTTACAAAACATTTCATAATACCTTTCAAAGTATTATATAAATCATCTATTTAGAATGATTTAAGTCTGTGAATGCGGTGATAATATTCAGTAGAAAATAATATTAAATGTTACATTAGGTTATGTAGTTTAGTATAATATTTGATTAAAATACAAAAAAATAAATATATTTACTTAAATTTCTTTGAAATATAAACAATTTATATTGTCCTACAATAGTCGCAGACTAGCAAATAAATACGTAATATGCCACGTCAAAAGGGATTCATATCGTTGTTGTGAAATATACAATGTTTATTTTCTTAAACACTTTTGTTTGTATAGCTGGCTAAGAAATTGTTAACAAATACAATCCAAAATATGCTCAACTGATATTGTACCTAACATATATTAGCTACAATATATTATATTGTATTTTATGTCAAAATACTGTATCTACAATGTACAGTAAATATTACAGTAGAAATAACTTATTAAAGCGTTTATTATCATTAACAAATTATTAACAGATATATAAGATTCAGCTTGACGGTTTCAAAATTACCCAGAACCAGAGGTTTATAAATTAATCATTTCATTTATTTCTTCTTAATATACGACGCGATTAAAATACTAATATTAAGTATTGTCGAGCTTTACTTAATAGTTTATATAATTTGTTTAAATCGTTAATATAATATACAATCAAAATCAAATAAGCACGTTTCTATGTAATGTAATGTAATATAATAACAATCAAAAATTTTGTTTTATATTAATAGTACAGTATTACTTGACAGATTGTTTATTTTAATCGTATTGGGTCGTTAGGTCGGTTTTGAGTACAGCTACATAATATTTCGTCATATTGTTCGATCATTTACAAAAAAAAAACTGAGACAAAAAAGGGTGAATAGTATAGATTCTTTAAGTTTCCGGACGCTGCGCTGTGTCTGACACGACTATAATCGTTTTTCTTATTAACCATTTCGTAGGTGGTCAATAGTATTATTATTCAAACGCCGCTGTAGTCGTCAGACATCTAAACGGGCTGATTATTGTAATAATAATAATAATAATAATATGTCGGTGGGCAGCGAATCGGTTAGTATCAGCAGCGTCGGCAGAACGGGCTCTGTCGGCCGAGAATTGAAATGTTTATGACGTGCCTCTCCAGTCGTTTGTCGACGGGACGGACGACTCGCCTCTCGATCGCCCACTGCACGTTAACGTACCTCGTCGACTTTTGGAGTGTATCATATCACGGGCTCTTGATAATTAAGTCGGAGTCACGTATCAAACTATTGTTTGCCGTCTCGGGAAACCTCTCATACCAACTGTATAACTTATCACCGACTTTTCCTCGAGTTCTGGTAATCAACTATCACTCTGTCATTCTCTGCAAATGTCCGACCGATGTCGTCGACTGAGGTCGCGTGGGCGTGTGACATCTAATGGTATCTAGTGGATACTAGCGACAATAACGATGCTGCAGGACGCGTCGTCGTTCCCATTATTGTTATTTTGAGATGTGTTAATATTATTTTGTCTAAAAAATAAATATCGTTTTATTTTAATTGTATAACACATTAGTCAATAATTTACGAACCCTTTGAATTAATCGATTTAGATTAATATTAATCGATATTGATACATACACGTGTATTATTAACATTGAATATCGAAATGTATTAATAATTAACAATAGAAAATTTCGAATGATTAGCATTATTTCTAAAATCGTTAAATTAAATTGTAAGTATACTTTCTAAAATATACAGACTTAATTAAGAATAAGTGCGATCTCCGATTTCGTATTGTGAACAAAAATATGGTTTAAAACCATACGCATACAAAACGGAGTTAATTAGTGTAAACTGAAAAGGTACTTTAAAAATAAACACTTAAGACGATTATTAATATTCATATGTATTTAAATGTTACTCTACTATAAGATAACCTCTTCGAGTACACAAAAACTAAAATCATACAAGGAAATTGTTTAAGATAGAGGCGGTACTTAGATAAAACTACAAGATTAGTAAATTAATTATATGACTATTATAAAAACTATTATTTTAAATATTATATATGTATTTAAGTAGGTATATCATATTTATAATATTTGTAGAAGGTACCTAATATTTTGAACAGAAAAAAAAATATTTATTTAAATAAAACGAGTTTAAGCACATTAGAACTTTGACTGTGATGTGTTATTAGTTAGGTATTACATTTAGATCTTAATTGATCTTTAATATTTATTTTAAATTTGTGTATGAATGAATTGTCTACAAACATATTATTATAGTGATATCAAGTATAAAATATATATTGTTTTTCAATATAGTAGTGATAAAAAACACCATTGTTAATTATAACAGCTGTAATTTAAAACTGATCAGGTTCTAGAATATCATAAATTCTATATGAAACAAAGTAAACTGTATAAACTGATGAAAAATATTCAAAAAACCATATCACGAAGCATCGTATATGTAATATTATTGCATAACGATCGCATGGCAAAAAAATACAAAACAATTTTCTTTTTTCTTTTCGTGTGTGTGTCTTACTTTCATGATTGAAAATGTATTATTATTATGAACGCGCCATTAATTTTTTTTTTCAAACTTTTTACAATTGGTGATTTTCATTTGGGAATACATACAAAAGTATTATTGAAACTAATCGGAAACTTTCTTTATAATATGTAAAATCAATTCAATATGTTCGGAACGATTCTTCACGGATTTCACCTTTTGGTTGTTTTTCGATGTTATGTCCATATTAACCAATAATGGGATTTGAGGTTTCTCGAAGACAAACAAAACGAATATTATTTTTCATTTTAACGTCTATTTATATGGGCCAGTTATATATCTAATATACTTTGGTTTAACTATTGAGTAATTGACGTATAACCATAATACATATTCTCGGAATTCGTACTTTTGACTAATGAACAGAATTGTGTTTTGCACTGCATAAACATTGTTCGTCAAAAGTATTCATACAAAAAACGCAAAGTCAAGTTGCTTCTGAGTTCAAAGTATGGGAGCTTAGTGAGTGTTCTTTCTATGCTTAAAACAAATAACTGTTACTTAGTACGAAAATGAATTGCTTTTATGTTTTTGTTTCTTTATTAAAAAATGTTTTTTTTTTTTTGTTTTTGTAACATTTTATTTTATAATATCTGTTATATTTTATTATTACAATATTTACATAATTTTTTTTCATTAAAACAATATTAATTTATGAGTAGATTTAATAGTTACACATTTTTAAAACTCTAAATACAAATAATATTTAATTCATTTAGTGTTATAAAATATAAATTATACTGATACAATATTTTACAATGTATTTTATGATCCATAATGTAGTTTTGTAATTACGCTGTAGAATTTACAACCAAATGAATTGTAATTAGCGTGTTATTTATTAAAATGTATGATAAATATCAGCATTAAATTAATGATAAATCAAAATGTAAAAATTAGTATTTGTAGACAAAGAGTTTATGTAAAAAGTTATAATCATGCATAAAACATACATCAAATATATTATAAAATCTAATTTAACCTTACTGAAATTAAACTTTATATTACACTATAATATTCGAGTATATCCGTCAAATAATGTTTTATACTTATCAAGTCAATTCAAATTATGAGTTATTCTAAAATTTCATACATCAACTTACTCGCATAACTATTACCTATCTATACATTTATTTGAAGTATTTAATATTTTTAATATTTTTTTAATATTTTTATTTTTATAACTTTGAAAATTTGTCAATAAAACATTAGAATTAAAAGTGCATAATAAAATGGTAGAATTTTTTGAAAATAAACTTGAATTTATACGTTTATTTATTTGACATATTATTTATATACCTATGTACGTGTTTGTACAAACTTACTCAGTATTTATTATTATTTATGGTTATACATAGATTTCACGTACCTACAATTTAAAACTTAAATAATTATTTAAATACTTAATGAGAATAACTAAAACAAAATATCAATACCAATACCATTTGTCCCAGATTTTGACGACCAAGAAAATTAAAAATAATATATTACTATAGTGAGACAACTAGTAACTAGATGCCTCCGGATGAAGGACTTCAGAGATACATTGATGTTCCTTTAAAATGCATGCGAAATATTACTAACTACTAGAGATAACTTCGATTCTGCTTTAGTTCAACAAAGAAAGAGATAACTCTATACTCTAATGTAGGCACATATTTTTAATTACGTGTAATTAGAATAAAATAAATACGACAGAATGTATTAGGTACATTTAAACTTTGTTCGATATAACATCAAAATAAACGTACTCAATGGTAGGTATATTTGTTAGAAATACCAATAACAGTAGTAGTCAAGGCTTATAAAAACATAAATAATTATGTCTGTGTACATTATAATACAATTGTAATAATTAATATTATACTTTATTGATATTTATTAGTGAACTAAACCATTTTGGGTGTAAAAACGGTATACCACTATTGTACAACATAGTTTATTAAGATTGATAGATTTAAAAACCTGAAATATATCACTTAATAATCAATTATTGTTCATTAAAAAAATAGCTCATTATTAAAAATGATACGAAGCAAAAAAATGATTTTATTTACAATGTAAACTATATTAAAATCTACAACTATCCTTATTTGTTTATATATTGTGAAACGAAATATGTAGAACTATTTAGAAATTCAAAGTAAAATATTAACTTAGGAAAGTTTCAAAATAGTGAAAATTAGATAGTTGTTATAAAATTAAATTATTAAGATGCATTAAAATTTTGACAAAAATAGTTTACATTTTTACAGTTTATTACTAATTATTTCATCTTCAAAAATTATTAGTGCTCAATTATTAAATACAAATATAAATATAAATAATTATCGATGATTCATATAATTTAATTGAGTACTAGGTTTTTAAATTTTAAATATAATATTATTGCGCAGGTTTTAAATTTATGAAGTTAATACTTGTACACATTACCACAAGTTAAAATTAACATTATTCAATGTGTATATTTATTTCAAGAATATAAACATACTTCAACCATTTGAACAAAATCAATAATGAGTTTAATTTAAGTGCAACGTACGAAAACTTCAATGAAGTATTCTGTGAAACAATGTCATCAATGATAATTCAATAGGTTTGGTGTATTATATGTGGCTGTTTATTGTCAAAAACCGCTAAACTCCGAAAGGTTTTCATACAACCCCTATTGAGATTATTTAACCTGAATTTTATTTTTATTTCTTTAGCTATTCATTCTCTCCGACCTGTATAATTAACTAAGTTTATGAACTTTGGTCGAATACTGTTATCTGAGAGTCGCATTTACTTTGCCAATAAAATGTTTCGCGTGCAATTTCGACGTCTTATCTCCAACCATGCACTATTTAACTGGAAGTACTAAGAAATCAGATAAAAGTTATCCCTAGATTTTTTTTGCTTAAATACCTGAAAACTTAAATGTCTTATGTAGTTTCTGTTAATTGTTAGATATAAATAGGTGTCAATAAATAATATTAAATAGTAAATACTATTTTATAAGAAATAATAATGGTTTTACTTTAGAAATAAAAAAAACTAATTAATGTAATATCACACTGCAGAAATCGTCTATAAATAGTTAGCATTTTAAATATTGTGATGAAAATATATAATAATAAAAATTAATAAACCAACTGAACATTTTTATGATCAGTATTTCAAAATTTTGTTCTTATATTATTACTTATGAATTGTTATTCAAATGATAAGTATTACTTATATCGATTTTTGATGCGCAGATAAGGCTTCATCTCGTAAACATTGAGACAATTTATTATTAAATATGTCATAATTGTGTTGAATTCGTCTTCAAGTTTATTTTACTTTTTAAGTGTTAAAAATTATAATTATAATCTAAAAAGAAAATATAATTATTTATGTGTTATAGACTTGAACTGGATGAACTACATGTATTTTAAAAATAAATATAGAAGTGATGCAAAAGTTTATGTTGATAAAAGATTCTATTTGTAAGATATAATTATATATTGTTTAAACTTAAAAATGGTACACCTATACCTATTATACCAAAATAAATAGTAATTTTTTAAAACTTTATTCTATCATTAATAATACATGATTAAACTTATTAGTTATTATATCCGTATACGATATTATTTCATAATGCACTTGTATTATACTTTAAATGCAGACTTCAAGTGTATTCGATCAGTATAAGTTAACGATAAAAAAGAAATATTTTTGACATTTTTGTGTCTTCGATTTGGCACACAGAATCGGAAATGCGTTACAGGGTGGTTACCATGGTTAATTCTTTTTATATAATAGTACAAATACAGATAGGTATTAGATGACTTCTCATTGGTGGTTTTTAGTAAAAACCACGTTACGCAAATCTGGTACAACTACTTTTGGAGCAATATCATAAAAATAAGAAACTTATTTTTTATTATTTTATTTTACATTTCTTTAAATATTTATTTTTTCAGTATTGCATAATATAGCACGATTACAAAGAGTACATTTTCCTATTTTGTGGTGTATAATATTCTTTAGTTATGTTATATACTTAATATGGAGAAAACGTAAATAAATAAAATATAATAACACAGTATAATTAATGCTGTTCATTTATTAATAAAAATTACAAAAACTACAATAAGTAATATACACTTCCATGTTTCCTTCATCATTAACATTATTACTTTCTTCTATTATTCTTTTGGCCTATACAGTATACCATACCCAGATTATCAAAATTACCAGAATTAAAGTTTATAAAAATAAACTTATTATTAAAAAACTTTATTAATTTTTTTACATTTTTTTACATTTTTTTTTTTGGTTTTTTCAATAAAACTAACTAGATTTATAACATTAGAAAATGAATTGTAACCATTGAGAATTGTACTAAAAATATCGGACGTTAAAACAGCTAAAAATGCACAATTAATAAACGTCTTACCAACTGGTATGTCACGTTTGTAAGAACAAAATACAATAAAATGGTCATACTATTATAATAGTAGAACATAGTTTTTTTTAAATCTTTTTTTTTATACAACAACATGTATTAAATGTAATAAACATTTACAAATAAAACGTGGTATATATCATAATATACCAAAGAGTATTAATATAATACTAAATATAATAATAGTATTAATCATATAATAATATATGATAATAATAAATTATACTTTTTCTTATCATCTGAAAGTCAGTCGAGTTTACTAAAATAATAGCAGCACAACCGTCTACCAATCTTAAGCAGTCGTCTCCCCAGTCGATTAAGAATCGGTTTTCGTTGAATACTTGTCCATTCTACTGGTTTTTCTGCTGGCTTAATCTCGGCCATTGTCTCTGTTCCATCGCCTTCAATTTCGGCGGTATTATCGGAGGCCATTAACTCTAAAGTCGAGGTACAGGAGGACTGCTGACTTTGCAGCGCTTCACCCGTCGGTTCGTACGCCGACAACGAATTTCCGGAACTCCACTATCCGTTCCATGATTATTTCGGTGGGTGGTGTTGACTTCCCCAAGAATCGAACTCTCACAACCAAGACACCTTATTTGGACAGAACTACTGCCTCCGAAAAAATATGTCGACACAATGTCCGTATTACGCCGCAGAAATATCACCGTGATTGGAAGTTTTAAAGCGTTCAGGAAAGCCGACGCACGCAAAGCATTGGCTAGCTCTATTGGATTTCCTAGACACAATGGTATTCTTGGTAAATGGCTTTCAGTTATTTCACCGGAAAATAACGAAGTCGATGATTTATCTTCAACGCGCCAAAGAAAAAGCACCATCATCGAAAACTTCAACGAAGTGCGAATATCCGCCGCTCATGGATTAATGGGCATTTCGTCAAACAGATCGATGTTACTTGGCGTCTTGCGAACATTACGAAATATAATTGCTGATATGAAAATCTCAACATGTATTACAGATTTAGTATACAGTTTGGTTCTGTCACGTTTTCAATATGCCGTAGAATCGGTGTAATGAGTTTAGCTTTCACACGAGCTTCTGATTCACTTTTCGAACATACTGATTCCGTCGGATGGAAATTGACGTGGACTCCATCAGAGGACAATGTGTTTGAAGGTTCGTCAACATCGTATTCAGAATAAATGGCTGGAATTGGTAACACGGCCGCTGCTCGTGAAACTTCGGCGATGAATTCCAAGAATTCGACTTCTTCTTGCGACAAGATAAATATTCCTTCTTTATCCATTGCAAAGTAAGAAAATAGATAATTAATATTGATTTCTTTGAATTTGAATTAAGACTGAAGATAATCAGAGAACAATCTCGAATGTAAAGTCGTACTGATCCAAAATGATTTTAACGTTTAATAAGTAACATAATAATCATATCAACAAACAAAACATTCAATATAAACAATATAATATTGTTTTTAATACACACAATTATTAGCAACCAGTACATATTTTTTAATACATTGCAGTGTACCAGTGTATATTTAAAATTGTTATTGTCGTTAATTAGTGGCAACCTATTTTGGTGTAAAAACTGTATTTTAAGTTTGTTTATTAGTTATTATTTATTAACGCGAGTACATAATTATATTATTATATTCTATAAAAAATATTTTTACTTATTTTAAAATATCGTTAGTATTTATTTTATAATGTATAAAATTACTTTTATTAAATTGTTAAACCTTTTATTTTTCAAATAATTTTAGGAGTTCAATATTTTATGCATATATACAGTAAATTTTCAATTATTCACTAAATAAGGTAGCGTGTTGTATCCACGAATAAGCAAATTTCTATGTTTAAAGGCAAAAACTTGATAAAAAAATGTCCATCTTTCGATTTTAAAACCTTTGGTGGGTAACGCATTATAATCAACTAAACAACTTTCTGGGGTAAGTTTGTATCTCTATAGAACACTCCTAAGTTGGAATTGAAAAAAATATCAAGAATAGAGAATTAAAAAGAATTTTTATCATACAATATTGTTCGATTTTAAACAAGAACTATGCCCAAACTTGGTGTAGGTACTTGACTTATTAATTTTCGCATCTTTAATTAAAAAACCCTGTTAGTATGGTATACTCCTTTATAACAAGGCTGTCTTATAATAATTGCGTTCATTGTCCGTGGTACCTACAAGGATATTGTCATTGCCGATTGTGTTAAACATAAAAGAAGACTTAACTATAGAATGTGACTTATATTTTCTTTGACATTTTATACTCGACAGATTTCAGTCATGATAGAAATAAAAATGACGAAACTTTAGCAATTACATGCTATAAAAGATCAATTCAGGTACTATACGATTACATAACTAATAGACGGATTTAAATAATACTTTATTTACACGTATATTAAAAGTAAGCTTTCTCAATACCTAACAATAATAGAAATATTATGACATTGTTATAATGTTTACCGATGTATTATACTATAGTGTATAAAAACGTTGCTAAAAAATAAATTAATAAAATATAATATTTTATGTTATGTTTTAAACATCAGCCGGTGGTCTACCGGTCACGAGGTGGTCACTTGGCGCGTTTTAATTATTTTCCACTTGCCAATATGAGAAAACGATTCGTTATCTCGAAACGTGTACCTATACCTATCGAGACGGATGATGATGAATCGCGTTTGATGTCAACGTGACGACGGACGGACTCGAGTAACTGTAGCGGAGGAGAGGGTTGCGTCCGTAGTTTTATCGTGGTGGACTTTCCGGTTTGATTAATTGCAGTGCTGCGCCCGTGTAACGACGGTACTGCAAAAACGAGCGGTCGTGTTTCCCAGAAGGAAATATATACTCGAACAAGTGGTTTTTTCCTGCCGGCCACGAGGCTCCTGTATAGTCCGCGACCGCGAGGAATGATAATGTGCAACAGTTGGCGGGTGGGTAAAACTGTCGGAACCGCCATCCCGCGGCGCTATAACAACTGTAGCTGCTGCTAACCGCCTCCGCCGTATGCTATTGTAATACCGTTACGCCGATCGATCCGATGTCATTGAACTGTTTGAATAAATAAAATAATATCACGAAATTGTCAACAAGGAGGGGGGGGGTGCGTTATAATATATAGGCTCACACAAAAATCCCTTAGTATCGCGATGCTCGAAGAAGTGCGTTTGAAATCTACCGATATATAAATAACAATATATATATATAGTATTTTAACGAACATAATAATTAAAATAAAATTTAACAAGTTTTTCGAATTTGATTCAATAAACGTAATAGATTTGGCACGACATAATAAAAAGACATTCGCGTACCTAAACTATTTTTTTAGGTGCACTGCCAGAACAAATTGTTGTAATAATAAATACCACTCGTACGATTTATATATGAATCCTGTCGTTTAGCCGTTATGTGTAGCACATAGCATTTTCAAAAACGTCAAATAAATTATGTCATATAAAAATAAAATAATAATATTAATATCTTCTATAAATTGACGTGATATGACGTATTGACGACGGTCTTGTGCACGTGTCGTTCATTACTTCGATCATTGCATGTGTAGGCGGTAAGTAGTAAGAACCGACTATATTTAAAAATTGATGAATGGTGTGAGTATACAATTTGAACTGTTAGTGAACCGTATTGATATATTTGTCCTCGTGCTCCTGTCACCCATGCGGGTTAGCTCCTGTAGTCTTATATAATTTGTTTTTTATCAATGTACACCGCTTACTCTCAAATTCCCTCACGTTCCGCGCCAAATGGATTTATACGTAGCTAGCATTAGATTCCGACCATGGCGTGCGACTTGTGTGAATTATTTCTGATCGTGTTTTGTACGCTTTTGTGACTTAAGTATTTTCAGCGGGAAATGCGCCGAACTCGCGACGACATCGGTTGTTATTAATTACGATTAAACGACTGTAGCATCGACGACGACGACGACAACGAGTGGCGGACGTGCAAGCAGGGGCGTGGTTATTTTGCGACGGAAAACTCCGTGTAATTAACAACCGCAACCAGGCTTGTTAATTCACATTACCGGAACAATCGCATAAAATGTATACCTAACGATCGACGGTTAGCGACCGAGCCACGCCGACCCGTTTTCACTTCCGCCACTTTAAGACGGAACACATAATTCCCGAGCTATATATTATTATGCGATTATAATTATGGCACACTTGTCTGTATCTGTGTGTGTGTGTGTTGGGAATGGTCGCCGCTGAGAGTGCGCTGCATACGAACATACGTCAAAAAACTCATGTCTGAATACCAACCACCCGCAACGTCATTTTAACACCGTTCTTTCCGCTTTAATTCGCGGAAGTGCATTCGACTAGGTTGTAATAATAATAATTCACTCAGCAATTGCGGAAGAAAGCTGCAGACGTGAACACCCTCCCCTTTCCATTCTAACGTCGGTGCACCGTGTGCAGTGGTGCGTAGTTAAACGAAATGCATCGACTGCTATGTATACACTGAGCGATTAACGATTTTGACGCTAAGTTTCACGCTTTTACATGGTTTATATTATTAATGAAAATATGCTTAGTTGCATATCGACTATATAGTAGGTATATAATATTATACAGTATTTAGATTATAGCGATACATTCTTCAGCGAAAACCGTGTACCTATGCACAAACAACAATTTATAGTTAATATTATTATTACGAGACAGCGTAGGAAATTCTCATCCGATTGTAAGTTATTAAAGTTCCCGCGAATAGTTCCGAATTTATCCGTACTCGAATAGTCTGGACAATATGTCGATTAAACCGGCTATATTATATTCTATATTTTACCTAAGTTTTTCGTCTGAAATACATGTAAGTTATATATACATGTTATATGATTAATTAACAAATTACGTATTCGGATGTTTGATTCCACGTGACTTCATAGTAATCGTATGTTATGCCTTAAGAGTACGTGTCACCAAAACGTGAACGCGTGCAACGGCCGAGAGAATGTTCTGACTGGTGACTGTTGATTGCATTAAAACCATGGAAAATTTCAATGTAAAGTTATCATCGATTGACTTTTTTACTATATACGAATATATATTATAATCATCACACAATTAGGTCAAAAAAATATGATATTATATTACTTTACGAGTTTATTAAGTGACATAGGTATTATGTTATATTTAAATATTTTACAAAATATAGAAACTCATACAATGATATTCATAACAACAGTTAGTGTGTATGACAAATATGAAAAAAACATATCTTAAGATTGCATTTAATTAATAGATTTTGGTGTCTTGATTTCCGATGTTTATGCTTATGTAAAATTTTATAAATTTGTTACAATATAGTAATGACTGTTATCACTTTTCCCGTAATTATAATTTTTAGTCTACTTTGATATTTTACAATAGTAAAACATTAGTAAAGTATTAATGTTAAATTGTTTATATTTATTTGATATTATGAGTGTTTAAATTTTGTTATGCTCATCAGAATAAATTAAAATTTATAAATTCAATTTAATTTCCCAAAAATTCGAAATTTAACAGCTGATTTTAGTATTTTCATCTAAAACTGCTCTTTTTAACTTTAATTTCGTTAAACATATTTATACTTTCAGATATAAACTCATATTCATTCATGTAGTCCGTATTTTTACATAAAAAACAACAATAGCATAATATTAAGTTCATATTTAAACTCAAAATGAGACTATATGTTCAGCAGTAGACTACAATCTTTTTAACCCACTCATCCTACTAAAATAATGTTAAACATGATATTTTAAAGGGTCACATAATATTTCAAATGTAACTAAATATTTTTTAATTGAAAACCATTATAATATTTTCTTTTATAAAAGTGATCCTACACTCAGAAAAAAAAATATTCAAATTTCGTATTAAATAACTTTGTTCAATGGCTGACTTATAATTGTACATAAAAGTCTCCCATAACACGAGAAAAAATATGATAATGTATAGTTTCATATATTATTTATTTCATATATTTTTAATTATTTATTGTTTTAATTTACACATTTTTAACATGTATTGCTTTTTAGTTCAAAACGAATAAATACATTTCGTTATTCATAAAGATACAATATTTTTTTTTATATTATCTAATGCTCTTACAATAAATAAAATAAAATATTAATTCAAGAACTTGCAGAATTAAACAAAAAATAAAAAATAAAAAAATTGAAATGTTATTGTTGTATGCTGGTACACTTAAGTGAAATACGAACATGTATGTAACGTAAATTATTTAATATCATTAAAACTTAAAAATGATGTAAACGTTGTTTGATAACGGTTATGATATTTATACTTTTTAAATTATATTTTAAAGAAAAATATATAAAACAAAGTTTTGTATTGAACCAGCAAACTTTGATACTTAATAATTACAATTAATCGTCTCAAAACAACAGCTTTAAAAATGACAACGTTAAATTGTTGATCAGAAGGTGTTATACTGTAAAATGTGTGTGCAGAGCTGGATCTATATGAGGATGAACCGGGGCACTTGCCCCGGAAGTTTTGGTCGGGGGGCGCCAAATTACGACGCCAAATTGTGGGAATAACAAAGGGGGAGGGCGCTAATTTTATACTTTGTCCCGGGTAAAAATAATATACTAGATCCGGCACTGTGTGTATTTGTTTCAAAATCTAGCCCAATAACTCATATTATATAATCGTTTTTTTCATGTCATTGACAATGCCACACAGTTCATTATTATTCATTTAAGCAGTCATGGTTGTTAAAATGTGCTCTTAACGTTACAGCTTAATATATAAATAACTATTTTATACTTCATAATAAAAATACTTACGAATCAACCGATGCCATTACGCATAAATATTAAAATTATATGTATCATCAATATCTTTCAAATATTCAAATGATTTCTTATATTATCATTACATTAAAAATAATATTATGGTAATAAATACTATGGTCATTGTATTTCATTTTTCTATTGTTAGAAAATAATAAAGGTAAAGCGAGTTTTTGGAAATATATTTATAAAATCATTAGAATATCAATGTGTATAATTGTCATTGTCGTATATCATTTTGAAATATTTATACTCCAATAATACCAAAAAATATACTTGCATCAATGTTCATTTTATTATTTATTAACTTATTATATTTTTTTTTGTGACAGCTACTATTATAACGTAATTATATTATATAATATCAAAAATGTATTGAATTTTAAAGTTTAGAAATTTATTTATTTCAACAACATTGTCTACCTTAAGTTAATCGTAGTTTATATATACACATACTCGTACATACATAAATATGCAATTCATATCAATCCATTACAGTAGCATAAGTGGCCTTAGCTCCTAAGCATTGTTTTGTAAAGATCTTTTTAAAACTCACAGTCAACAGTTTTATAAAATTAAAGAAACAAAGTCAAAAACTTAAAAATTATCATCGTAGTTTTTACACTATACACAATTGATTTTGATTTTTTTTTCATCAACCATATAGATCCCTCCTGATATATAAATTGTGTTTATTACTTAAGATTATTTTGGAACTAAAATCAAATTCTCGTAGATAAAATTTAGTGTGATGTAATTCAAGATTAGACTTATTTTAAATATGATCATTCGAAAAGAAATAAATACTTAATATATGTAGTAAAGATAAGTAGAACAAATAGTGAAATATGCATTAGAAATATCGGAAATTAATAACTGAAGATAGCTTTGAATATTGCCTTTTAAGTTAACAGTTAATATCTCGTATTGAGTGTTCGAGAAATGCCAAACGCTAATTCATTTTTTCAAAAGTTTAAAAAATGAAATACAATAATAATTAATTTCAGCTTTGAGAAAGTTCTATTTGTGTAGTATAACATCTATACCTCTAAGCGACTTTTTAGTAGCAATGTATTGCAAAAAAAAAAAAAAGATTTATTTTACCTACCTGAATAATATAGAGTGCCTATATTGTTTTTATAAATTATAGAATATAGTCCTATACAGTGTTATTCTTTATTTTAAAAATTTAAATTAAGTTAAATACACTATAGTTTGAATAAAATTTTTATCGCAGGTAACATTTTTCATTTATGTTAGGTTATAATTAAAATACCTACATAAATTATATAACGGTTGGCTTATTTATTAAAATAAATAAACAATAATCAAAAAAGTAAATATTTTAAAACGAATGTAAATTAACCATGAACTTATATTAATATTTAAAATAATAAAATAATAAATGTTATTGCTGTAAATGGTTTATATTTATTTTTAATCAATTTATTATTTTCAGTAAACTATAAAAGTTATATTATGATAGTGTGTAAAATTGTTTTTAACGTTCTTATAGGTTTTATAATTTTGTGATAAACGATTTTAAACATAATGACTCAAGTGTATTAAATTGAAATAATATAAACAACAATAACCATATAAAGTATATCTACATTATTCTAATGTTAATAGATGTTTAAAAATATTTAATAATCCTATAAATTATCTGCTGCATCAAAACTTGGGTAGGTACATTAGGTGTATTTATATGAGCCTACGAGTTCTCATTCCGAATAGTTTTTGACTTGAGTGGATACATTATTGGTAACAGGATAGAGATAGAGCGAGTGTGCGAAAATAATATTCCTTGAACGTAGACTTAAGGTCAGTTTAGCGTGAACTTAAGGAGTCGCTTTTAGGAAAACTAAGGAGATATTACCGAACCTAAGAGTAGGAATGATAGAGGATCAACTGCTTTTGTTCGGGACCAAATTAATTTAAGAAAAATTTCTGGATTATTCACTTGAAGAAAACATTGACCTCGCACCCAACCATTGGTTGCCGTGAATCGCTTCAAATTGAATTGGACAACAGACAAGCCTAATGGACACTTAAAAGTAGAAAAGCTTATCTACAACACACCACTCGTGACTTTCCGGAATCCTGTTGGTTCAGCGTATCGCGTTTAATTAAAACGTACATTTTCATAACTCGTTCAAATGTAAATTTATTTTCTAAGACGATGCACACCAATAAGTATTAACTGTATCATAGGCACTGAAATTATCACAGATATATGTGCAATGCTCGGTGACTGCGTGTAGGACAATAAAAATGTATGATAACATATTAGTTAATTCAAAGATTTCTTGGATTTGATTTTATTCTTCTGCAAAGTGTATTGAACTCAAGTAAGTACCAATAAACTTTATAAATGCGTAACCGAATCATATTAAATCATCCAGTTATTTTTGTTTTAAATGATAATATTGTTCGTATTAATTATTATGAAATAACTCATGGCATTATTCACGCTTAACGTTATTTTTAATTCAAATAAACTTATTTTAATATTATTATAGCATATAATAAGAGAGCAATTATCTCAGGACTATATAATTTAATAAAGTTTATCCGGTGATATAGTTTATACAGTATTACCAAGTTCGTGGACAAATAAGGAAAATCGCCATTATACAGTCATTTACATTATTCTATTATTTTCCATTGTAACAGTTCAATTTTACCCGATTATACAACCGTGAAGTAAATTAAATGGCCAGATACTTCATCATTGAAAGGTACCTAACATTAATTAATTTATTATCATACTAAAATCAGAATGCTATTATGATCAACTACACTCAAATGTTTGTATGTTTAATATTATATTAAAAGAAATACTTTACTATCTATATACTTACGGTTAATTACATAAAACAGTATATTATTTAATATTTTATAATTGGTGTGGTACGTAACGTCAACAATAAAAATGTTGATAGTCGAAACGAAATATTGAAAAGTACGAAATATTAGCAATTTATAAAATTCCAATCATCGTTGTATTTGTTATAAATATGATTGTAGAAATTATTGTTTTTTCGTTGAAATAAATATAATTTAAATTTATATCTAAAAAAGTTATATATTTAGGAATTTAGAATTAATTTAATCGTCAACATATTTGCCAGTGTCCTTCAAAGTGGTGTTTTTTTACATAACCTTTACAATATAATCAACCAAATACAACCAACACACTGATCGCCGATTATGTGGATGACAAGGTAATTTTATTTATTCACTCGGACCCTACCATTGCCATTCAAAATCTCCAATCTCATTTCACTCTCATGGAAAATTGGTACTCCAACTAGAGATTTAAAATAAACCAATCCAAATTTATCAATACTACATTAACTCTTAAATTTTCTCCCTGTCTGGGTATTTTTATAGACGTCACCTGAATTCCAAGTACTCCAAGTATTAAATATTTTGGCATAGCTCTAGATAAAAGGCTGACTTGAGCCCAGTATATTAAATCAAAAATATTAAACTTAAATTTGCAACTACGCGTTCTATCAATAATAATAAATATACACACATCAATACTAAAACTCTCATTTATAAATCTCTAATAAATCCTATTTGAATACAATATGGCCTGAAACTCGCAATGCAAAAAGTCCAATACAAATAAAATATGAACCTTTCAAAACATCACACTGTGTAAATCATTTAATTCCTCTTTATACGTCACTAACCATTCTGATCTCAAAATTCCACCAGTGCACAAAGAAGTAAATTCATATTATAAACATTACCATTTATTTGTTTATTACCTTATCCCAATCCACTTGTTAGACATTTTGATAGTTCCAACATTTCTAGTAGTTCTTTAAAACAGTTAAAACAAAAATGGTGTCGAATCTACTTTAAATAATAATAATAATAATCAAACGAAAGTGTCATTAATTGATGGCTGCATTCCTCAATTTTTTCAAATTATGTGTAAAATACATTGTGTTGATTCAATAATTACATTAATTACATTCTTTAATCACATTTACTTATTGTGCGATTGTGCCCAAGGTATAGTTTGTAAATCTAATTAAAAAAAAACATAAGTATATATTTTAATAGATGATTATTTTTACTACAAAAAATGGTCACAATACATTTGAATGTGTCAATATTTACTTTGGTAATAATAACATTGGTTTTTCGGTATTTCGTTTTTTCCGTTTTTTTTTCACAATGGACATTTTAATTTTTGACAGTCAGCGTTCCGTTCAGCTTCAATTATATTATGCTTATTATTGTTCTACGAACTAATCAATGGTAATCATAGTTAAAAACGTTATGTATTTAGTTATTAAACTTATTTTACTAAATTGTAAGTAGTCTTAGGGGAAAGTATTATAGGTAGATACTTACTGAAAGATGATACCTACAACATATTATATTACGCTAGTATACCATAAGACACATGTGTATAACTGATTAAATATTTATAGCCCATTAAAACGAATTTCAAATAATTATTATCAGGGGTGCTATTGCATTATAATTTTATTAAACAGTAATACTAATTTCAACAACTAAGTATAATTTAAGTCACAGTAAACGGACGAATCTCATATAGTAAGGAATTTTTATTTTTGATAGCTTTCACCGATAATGCATTTAGAATATCGTTTTAATTTCTTTCTATTTTCCAATAACGTCAACAAATTGATTTCAAGCCGGTCAGAATTATATTAAAACCCACCGACGAGAGACATTGACTTCTAGTAGAATTTCAATTGTTGAGAACGACAACAAATCTGTCAATATAATTACAATCACATGCAATGTTTAATATATATATATATATACTACACACACACACACACACACACACACACACACATATAGGTATATATATATTATACAGAATGAACTACCTGGAGCAGTTTATTGGTACTAGATGATATAGACTTGAGTATTACATTGTTGTATATAGTATGTATAAACTAACGGCCAGACAGTTATTTAAAAACTTATGGTGGTCCGTTGAAAATAAAATGAAGTTTATTGGTGGTAGTATGAAAAAGTATCTACCGATCGTTCTATACCTTTTATACGTATTGATATGAACCTTATATGTTTCAGACCAATTTATTTTTACATTATTATTTCAATGAATACATTTTTATGTATTTAATCAGAAGATTACTTAAAAGACATTTTTTTTTTATCAAATAAATATTGAATAACTACATAATATGATATATATAGTATGTATTATTTGTGTTATAAACATATATTATATTTATTCATTTCAGCTATTTCTTTACCTACCTAATAAAATACGATGTTTATATAATATTACCAAATACATTGTAATATTGTATGAACAGTATATAAAAGTTTATTAATAATGGACTGATAAGGATTATGTCCTACATAAGTACGTAACTGAGTTCTATATAAATTAATTTGCTATAACAGGTCGAGTCCAATAAAAAAAAGTTCATTGACTTTATTAATAAAAATGTTTTACTTGAATTTTAAAATTGTTTTCTACCATACAATTGTTTTAATTTCAAAAACATATCTATACATTCCATCTATCCATAGTGAAGTGATAATATGTTTTTTGTAAATGTATTTGTGTGAAGAATTGTTAAGAATAACGATCTCTAATTTATCATTTTATTAATATTATAAAATTGTTTATTTATTTATATACTTTATATATATATATATACTTGAATATAACGATTGTCAAAGTTTGATTGATTATAATTATGACAAAATAAGTGATCTTTATCATATAATATGTCGTGCCACAAATTTTGGGCATAATACCTAGTTCTGAGGTTAACATTTTTTCTGAAAATTGGTACTTTTATACAAATTAAATTACAACTGTACTTATTATTTTAGTTTGAGAAAATTGCAACAATATATTTAAGTTATAATATCAAGGAAAAATGTTTACCCAGAATAAATATTTAAAATAACCCATAATTTTTACAAACAGATTTTTTTTTATTATTTTCTTATTTTTAATAAAAATGTTTTTAAAAAAGTGGGAAATGGTTTTTTCCACTGGAGTCTTCGCTTCGTTAATAAAAGTAATTATCCAACATCCTTTTGCTCTTTTACTTCGCTATTAGTACCCGTGAACATAATCAATTAAAAGATAGAGAAACATTTTTTTGGTAGAGTATAGAAAAGGGAAGGTGTGCAAATTAAATTGCCGCAGGCAGGAGGTTTCTGCATAGCCTGTTATAATAATAATAATAATAATAATAATAAAAAAAAAAAAAAACAACAGCAACATTTCAGAAAGAAACAAATTATCTCTAAAGTATACTTAAAATTAAATTTTATTTATTACAAAGAGTTGTGCCTTTGTATAAGATTACAAGCATCTGGAAATTAAAAAAAATATATATTAATAAGCAAACACTTTTTGTGCACCCAAAATGAACATCCTTTGGTATTTTTTTACGCTAGTTCAAAGAGTGTATAATAACATGGTAGATTATAGTATCGATATTTTACATTTTTACTGTTTACGAAAATTAAAACGTATAAAATATATAACAAATTTTTCAAAAATATGAAACATCGAAAAAATTAATTTTACCAACATTGTTTCTAAAATCATTAAATTGATAACTTACTTAGGTATGTCATATCTTCCTCTGCTTTTATAATAGGTACGTTGTTGTATTACAGTTAAGTTTTGAAGATCCAATGGGATTTAGAATCCTTCTAATCCTAATATAATACGAATGATATTATATTCAATACGTGCAGTAAGAAATACATATACATATATATATCGAAAAAGTTTATATTGCATTGTTCGTATACATTATAATTTCAGTACTTGCCCTGTAACGGTCTAGTTAAGAAAACGCTATTTATTTCACTACTTACCTAAATACAGTCAATATAATATCGTTTTAAAATTGGATATTATGTTTATCGAGAAAGTTGATCAATTTCGACCATATTATTATATTTTCATATAAACATAATTTAATATCATACGACATATAAAACATAATTAATGTGCTCAGAATAAGCATCACCAACTATCTCTAAATGAAAAAAAAAAAACTTTTATTTTATTCTAAATTGAATCGAACTATGTGATAACAAATTTGTTTCGACATCACTGATTCATAATGCGATTTTATTCTCGAGTTTATCGAACTGGTAACGAGATTTTCGATACTATTCTTATTGTTTTAAAAGTAACGTTAAGTTATGTTTTGTATTATTAGCTATCGTTATGTCGATACATAGAATACATACAATATTAAAAGTACATATTAATGCGTTCCGACTTACATTGTAGTATATGATGATTTACAGGTTGCCTGGATTCACATCGATAGGAAGATGATACTCGCAGTGCACAAACACGTCATCGCTCGTATACCCAGATTCAGTATGGCTCACGATGGCCAAAAGACGTGGCTACTAAACATCAACGGCGTGAGAGCGTCAGACAAAGGCATTTACATGTGCCAAGTTAACACCGACCCAATGATCAGTCAAATCGGTTACCTGCAAGTGGTCGGTGAGTTGATACGCGTCCATTGGTGGCGTACGAATATCGAATATACATTTTCTATTTATTTTGTTAAGCGCTCTGGTCGAAAGAAAAATCGACGACCAATTTTACTTAATAGTTCCTCCTAAAATAACACTGTTGAATCTTTATCGAGTCAATATTGTTATTAATGCTCATTAGATAATTCATTATTAATTGTTTTATTATTATCACTTAATCTCCGAAAAAAAAAAACATTCATGTCTTTTTTAACAGACGAGTGTCTTGAGATTTCTTTTGTGTCTTTGGTGATTTGATAAATGCTTGACAAAAATATTAAATTTTAAGTTTTTTTTTTGTATTCGCGAAAACCATTGATTAGGTACTTAACAAAAAAAAAAAAAAAAAATCATCATCGTCATATCGGAACTCATAACAGCTTAACATTGGCCACAAGTTTAGGTTATACTACCTACTACCCGCATATACATAATTTAATATACTTTTGGTAATGAGAATTGCGGGGGATGGAGATAAAATTTAATTAAAAAAATCCCCACACCTAGGACCGGCTTAAAATTCAGGTCTATTTTTTTCCACCGGCACCGGACTGTCCAGCAAAGCCGATTATAATATTTTAGAACAGCAAATCCCATTTTTCCTCTTATACTTTTCATTATATCATTCAGCGGCGTTTGAATGAAAATAGTTAAAAAAAAAACACAACTAAAAATACACGAGCTCTTTAGATGGATTATGCATTTGAGTGTATCCAATGACTCCACTTTATTTTTTAAAAAAAGTATAATACTAAAAAAAGTTAAAAACAAGTTTTTTATCCTTAGATTTATTTACAAATAAACGTAATATCTGAAA
>VUJU01000170.1:14579-35619 GCA_009835225.1 Aphis craccivora | reverse complement strand
AAAGATAGGATATATGGTTTTGCTACTATTAAAATGATATAAAAGTAAAAATAAAAACTTAAACACAATAAATTATTTGGTAAAACTATATCATACCAATATACCACTATCTATACAATCTAGAATCGTTGATAATTCTAAGACATTCATCAACATTCAACACCAAACATACCTACATATAATTTTCAGCTAGAAATTAACTGTTAAAATTAAAAAAAAAAAGGAAAAACAAGCTTAATTATGCGTAAAAGTCATTACTATTATCTATATGAAAATATGTTGTATACATTTTAATTTTATATTTAAAATAATGAATGTGCAAAATTTACTTTAAGTATTTAGGTAAGTACCACAATATTAATAAATTACACATAAAATATTCATAGTGGTTCTATGAATATTTTATACTTTAATAGTTATAATATTTTTATTTATGTTTATTAAGTGTATAATATTTTATTAATAAAAATAAACCACAAGTATAGTTGGGTTTGTAAAAAATAAAAAATTAATAAATGTTGAAAAATATAATAAAGATTGATTTGTTGTGTAACAAAGGTAATCGAGTTAATCATAAAACAAAAGATAAATATTTTAAACCAA
Source organism: Aphis craccivora (assembly GCA_009835225.1). Classification (NCBI taxonomy): domain Eukaryota; kingdom Metazoa; phylum Arthropoda; class Insecta; order Hemiptera; family Aphididae; genus Aphis; species Aphis craccivora. Next base: position 35,016 of record VUJU01000170.1, on the reverse strand, counting down.
TTTAACTTTAGATAGGAACTAAACGAGTAAACAAAGAAACTTACATATTATGTAATTAATTTTAATAAATTATTTACATTACTTTACTTAATTTATTTTAATAAAAATACTGAAAAATATTTTAGTAATTAGCAATTATACCGAAAAATATGAAATTTATCAAAAAATCTCAGTTTTATACTTTTTAGTTTTGTACTATACTGCTTTTCTTAAAAAGAGTTTAACTTAATTTAAATTCTGTAAATTTAAACTTTTAATTTTAGGTTATTTTACGATTTAGAGTTAGTTTATTTGATTATTTATAATTCGCAATACGTAATAATCCGTAATTATTGTTATTTGCACAAAAATTCAATGAATTTGAGTCTTTCTTTTTTTTCTTTTTTTTTTTTTATTAGCTAACACATAATTTTCCGTGTAACAAATCTGTTTTAAGCATAAATTTTTCTAACAATTTTTCTTTTTAAAACATTTCATTTATTTTTTGAAAATATTCTAAAAATGTGATGAAAACTAGAAAGAAAAAAATTTACATTTTTTTTTATGCTTTTTAGCCATTTACAAATTTTAATTTCTATTTCAATTTCAGTGATAAAATATATTATATAATACCCATAATGTGTTTCGATGATTTCAAAACATTACATAACCAACAATAAAATATGATGCTTAAACATATTACAAATTGACTTAATTTAATCGAATCGTATGGTACCTAATTGTTTTTTTAAAATAATACAAGGACAGAAACACAATTAAAATTAAAAACAAATAATCTTGTATATTAATAGGTATATTACAAGTTATATGATTTTTTTTTTTTTTATTACGGTATATGTTATTTTATTAACAGTTATATATTACGTTTAATACATCGAAAATGTGAAACTTTTGTTATTATTGACCAAATCGTTATATAAGCTTCAAATTCCTCTGAAAAATATTTCGCCATTAAATGTCAAAACTATCTTGAAAACATATCGACTTTATTTAAACGAAAAATAACTTTAGTGAACAGAATGATAATATTTATTATTACATTCTATTCTTATTCTTATAAAACTGACATTTCTAAGAGAAGATTATGTGCCATTTTCGTTTCTCCTCTAAAATTGTTATTCATTCGTACAACATTCTAAAATGAATCAAAATGATAGCTAACATTTCATGCATTATTTAAATGTACCTAAAATTCTTTAAAATCTACGCTAGTTATGTGAAATTAACTGAGCTATGACCTTTTATCTATATATTAAAAACGGTTATAAATTCTTTATGCAAATTAAATTATCTCTAAATCTGCATGCATTTTGAATCGACTTTGTTCATAATTTAAATTTAAAAATTATCCATGCGTTCAGTATTTGATCACACTTTTCATATACCTATATAGGAATCTAATCAAAATAATGATGTACATTTAAATTATTATTAAACAAATTATTAATATTCATACCATTTATTACTTATTATAATACATTCATTAGGTACCTATGTGTCTGTTATTGATGTATGGAACATAATATATTACCATTAAGTATTATAATAAATATAATGTAAGTGGTACATATTTATAAATTTGATTTATGAGAAGTTTTTTAATCGATAAAAGAATAAAACGATCATGCCTGGGCTGAATTATTATAAATGTTTTATTTGGTAAAAGATGATTTTTTTATGATCAACATTTTAAAAAACAACAACCTAAAATGTTTATAATTTGTTTTTATGATATTATACTGAAAAAGGACTTATTCTTGGTTATTTTTCAACTAATAAAGTATTTCATATTTATCGTATTATAAATTACATTAAACAAATGCTTTTTGAAAATATCTTACGTATTTCGTTAACAAACATACACGTTAGATAAATAATACATAATTTTATTGTTAAAACAAAAATTAACTTGGATGACACATATGTCGAATAAAAGTGATATAAAATCATTCAACATTTTAATAAATAAAAAACACGGTTAGTTTATCTATTTTCATTATAAATAAAATGTATTAGATACCTAATAATCATAAAATTAAAAAAATAATGATCTATATACAAATATTTACACACCCATAAAAAAAAATCTTAAATATGTAAAATAATATAAATATTAAGTAATATTATAATTATTATTAATAAGATAGCTCTATAGCTTTCTTGACTTACCACAAATATTCAAAAGCATTAAGTTTCATGTTCTAATAATAATAAACAATAAAAGTTTAAACTTAGAAGTATTCAAAATTTCAAATATCTTAATAATTTGATAAATCATATACATCCCAATTGAATCCAAATAAACAAAAAATATTGTGAAAAACTAACATATATCTAACATAGTTTAGCGATGTTTGTGATACTAATAGAAAGTTACATTGATAAACTATTTTTTAAAAATAATTACATTGCATAATTTAGTATTTACAAAAATAATTTAAAAAGATGTGATAATTATATACATATTATAATAAAAATAAAATTTGAATGTATAATAAAATAAGTGATAAGATTACTAAGATCATAATTAAAATGTATCATTTAAAACAGTAGGTAGGTATCTGTATTATCTAAGGATAGGACTATTCAATTATTAAAAAATTATTTAATTTTTTAAATTAATTAAATTTTTTTTTTTTTTTTGATAGTTAAATGCCGATCTATGATTTTTTTTATTAATAATTTAAGATATTGAGTTATAGAATTTATGCACAAGATATTCCATAAACTTTGGATCGAAAGTTTTATTATAATAATTCATTTCAAGATCATAAGCTCCAGATTTTATTTTTATAAATACATAGTGTTTACTTATAAATTAATGTTTTATGATTGCAATGTTCTTAAATAATAGTTTTACTGGCAAGGCTTTAAGAACCTAAACATTTTAAAAATAAGAGACTTCCAATGTATCGCTATGGAGACAAATGCGAATAATTTATATAATAAATTGTTGCCATATCCCAATTTTATTTTTAACCATAAGTAATAAATAATGAAAAACCACATATTGAATTTCATATAAACTTTACCGACATAAATAATGATTTTCTACAATACTGGACGTTTCAATAAAGGAGCATAAATGTATTATTGACTTACGTTTTCTAGACTGTCAAATACCTGACATAAACCTATTATTTATGATTTGTGACTTTCTTTTGCTATCAAGCGTTCAATATGTTTCTTATTTAAAACTGCTCGTGATTTTTATTTTTTGTATTTAAAAATATAAATTTATTTAAACAAAAAGATTCAAAACTAAACCATAAACGTATATATATATAGGTAGAAATAATATTGTTTTACTTAGATATAGACTATATAATATTATGTGTTGATAACATAAATAGTTATAAAGATTATATTATTATATTAAAAGTTTCGCAGTTTTTTATTATTTTTATTATTATTATTTAAGTAAAATTTTTAGTATGTGTACAAAATAAGCAAATAAGATATTAATACAGAAAATATTTACACGATTATTTAGTATGAGGAGGAAAGATGTCCATTTAGGATTAAAAAATCCCTAAGCGTCTTTTTAACCAACGAGGGAGATTTTTTAGCAAGTTTACTCCACCTTGAATAGCTATAAGTGACTATAGTTTAGAGTGAAAATTTTGTAATGGTTAGATGCAGTTTGTGTTAATAGTTTCAATGTTAAGGTCATTGTTGAGTGAGTTGTTAGAAACATACCAAGGAGCAGGAGTTCGTAAACGGAAGGTAATTGATTGGAATGCTGAATTATTTTTATTCAGATGCTTTGGCACAATACTCATATTCCATTAGCTCAAATGGGTCTTAGCATTGATTTGTAAATAGATAATTTTTTTTCTGTCAATGGGGTCACAAAGTTTAAATTAGCTATTACAGTAGTTAGATGATACTTCCATAATCTTTTGTTTTAAAAAGTATATTACAGTACTTATGTTATATTTTAGGAAAAAATATTATACATTTTAAGAACAACAAAAATGTAAAATATGTAATAATATAAATATAAATACAAATAATGGTTAAAATTACAAATTTAATATTAGCAAAATTTTAGTGATTAATTCTCACGTTTTCATAAATTATGTGATGAGTAAATGTATGAATTTTTGCCTTAAATAAATTCAAAATTATATAGGTAGTTTAATTTGTAGAATGTTTGATATTTTTTTGTCATTAAAATTAATATTAATGATTAATTGTATATTTTATTTATTATGTATACATATTTTTTTAATACTTTAATTTTAAATAAATATATTTTTATAAAAATGTTGTAATACATATTTTAAATCTAACTATTAAATTTAAGTGATAAAATATGATATATATAAATAATTAGAACGTACGAATAATGTATGTTTTTCAACTTTACTTTTTTTGCACTAGCTATTACTATAAATTTACTATATTATTAAGCGCAAATAAAGTGAGAAGAATTCCTATTATTTATTAATTATATACTGTGCAAATTGTTTTCATTTATATTGAGAAGAATTAATAGAGTTAATTAATCAATTAAATGTTGACAGTGCCACCAAACATAGTGGACGATGAAAGTTCTACTTCAACTGTAGCTGTAAGAGAAGGCTTCAATATATCACTTACGTGCAAAGCAAAAGGTAATCCAGAACCAAGAATTGTGTGGAAAAGAGAAAACGGATTCAATATAACAGTGGATAGAAGGAAAAAAGGTAAAAAAAAAATAATAATAATAATAATAATGCACGTATTAAGTTAATATAATTATCATGATTTAAATATTGATTTTTGTAAATTAAAACTATTGTTTATATTTACACATTATTTAATCGTATAAATTATTTATTTATATTATTTATAACTAGACTTTGCCATGGTTTGATCAAATTCTTCTAAAATGTTTCTATTTTTGACGTTACTTTTGCACATACATTTCCTGAAAAACGAAATCAATAGTAAATTAAATATTACAAATATTATAAAGGTTAATTCAATAAATAAAATTATTATTTTGTACGAGTACGTACATTTTATTAAATAAAACGTTAAAAAATAACGTTAGTTCAAAATAAATTAATATAAATAGAATATTTTTGAATGAATTGTAACGTAATCAATCATTATAGAAATTAAAAATTTGATAAACCGAAGTAACTCCATTAAAAGTATTTTATTTTATCTAAAAAAAAACAGTTCAAGCAATAACTTTAGAAAATATGTACATGATAATTTAATTCAAAAAAGATTCGTATAAATCTATATTAATTCCGAAATATATTACAGATATATAAAAATATAGGCAGTAGGCGTTTATTTTATTAAATGTTTTAGATTTATACAATAGAAATATTTCTTTTAAAATCACTTTAATTACAATAATAATTTCCCTACCTATATAATATTTTAAACATGGAAATAAAACAAATAAATGTTTATTAATATTATAATCTACCTAAATATTCTATAAACAACCAATATCTACGTTGATATATAAAACACAATATTATAATATTTATGTAATATTACAATACAGAACAATGGTCAATGATACTCGAGGAACAATATTGACCCAATATATTATATACCCTGTATTGTGTTGTCTGGACATAGTGAATCTCGATTGGTTAGTACTTTCAGAATTATTTCTTATTTCAATAAGTTCTTCCTTTGGTATGTGTAGTAATAATAGTATGTATCTTAAAAGTTGAATATCTACTTGAGTTTTTGTTAGTGGTAAATTATCCATTACATTTTAGTGCTTACACAACTGCAATAAACGAATTTTAAGGTATTTAGTTGTATCATACTTAATTTACCAATTATTAATATCAAGATATTTAAAACGTTCAAAAATAATTTTATGTATTTTACTACCTATAAATGTTATAATCAATACAATATATTATATCACACGAATCACTTAGATACCTACCGTTACTGTTATTATTGTTTCTAAATATGTACTCATAATAGAATAATAAATTATTACAATACACATTCTCTGTAAATATAATACCTATATCGATTTTTTAACAGATTAATCAAGTGAATTGCCAAAATATATTTAAATATATTTTAATACCAGTAATCAACAATGAGCGATCGTTTGCTGTTACTTTCCCCAATACAAAACAGTAATTTAATTTATGTGATATATTTGCACGCTTCATATTATTCTGATACATTTTTTTTTTTTTTTTTGATAGGTACCTATTAATTATTTAATAGCTTATAATTTATAATATATTTTATTTATTACGACATCAATGGAAATTATTATATAATAACTTTTTAATTTGAATAAGACACATATTTTATTTTCAATAATAATCTTAGCAAAATTACATATACAAAAGCACTGTCTAAAAGTATTTTATTAAAATGAGGTCAGCGCACAATTTAACGTGTTCTCTCTCTAATCCATATACAATATATTATCAAGTTTTCATTTATCAAAATCAATCTTTTGTTACTAACTTTAATGTAAGAATGAATTTACCTATTATCAATATTAAATTTGAGAACATAGTAAATGCTTTTAAAGATATTTAATAGAATCTTTATGTAAGTTATGACTATGGAATATATTACAGTTTAACATTGTATATAATATACATATAACAGAAAATCAAAATTTTGTAAAAAATCTAAAATTTAATAATCATAGTTAATTTTCTTAATAATTCAAGTTAAGACGATGTGAGTTTGATGACAGGTTAACATTTATTTTTGAATAAATTTTAAAACTAATAAAATACGATTGATTCGTTTGAGCGCAAGTTTGGAATGTTGCAAGCGGGCCAAAAAGAAAAAAATAGTGTAGCCACAACCGACATCCTATTAAACAGAATTGTGCTTATAATATTATGAAAACAACGTAGTTCTCATGTTTCTCAATGTTCCAAAATAATAGATAAATGTTGACAGAAATTTCCTTTTGGATTTATTTCCAAATAATGTTTCATTTGATGTTTTTTATTGATGGGTTTTTATGGTTAACTTGGTTCAACCTTTTGAACATTGCCAATAATTATGTGTCCATCAGTGTTATCATTTTGGTTCCATTTAATCGTTTTGAGTATGATTCAATTATTTCAGTTTGCCATTTAAATATATGACTTATTTAATATTGTTTCATATACCGGCAAAAAAACTATGGAAGAAGTATCGATGGATAGCAGTTTACTTGCCATTTTTAGTAAGTGTAATGGTGTGGTCCGGCGAACCTCGCGTTTGTCGTAAAGGTGTATATTCGTAATGGTGGTTCTGCGATTTCTACTCAGCGAGCATTTTGCTTCCAGTTCCAACTTGGCTAACTTAATCTTACCTAACCTAACTTTATTTAACCTAATAACCTGGTTTGGGTGTCCAAAATTAGAGCAATGGGTTCAAACGAGCATTGTTTTTTTTTATCCGGAACAGAATCATGTCGGCCAAGTTGGAACAGGTTAGCTGAGAAGAGATCGCAGAACCTCCATTACGAATATACTCCTCTACAACAAATGTGTGATGTTCACCGGTTCAAGTCATTGTGCCTACTAAAAATGGCACGTACACCACTGTCCATCGATACTCCCTTCATAGTTGTAACATCTTCACAACTCACATAGCGCAATTTCTAAATACGGGAGGTTTTTCGCCGGACCCTGTATTTAAGTGGAATACTTCTATATATTTTAGAAAAATTAATCTACTATAAATTAACCAGTTTCAGTTTGGTTCTTAAAAGTCAATAAAATAAAACCTTAAAATTAATATGTTTGAGATCGAATACAAAATAAATAACATAAGATGCTTCTAAAAAAAAAAAAAAAATTAACGATTAATGATTAAATTTCACTAAAACGAAGACAAAATAAATATTTTTTTTTTGTATTCAGTTTATCGATTTTCGAGTATAACCTTCACAATAATTATTTAATTTCATATTTTTAGAATAATATTGGCATTTATTGAATTCCACTTTTCTCGTAATATCATTGAATTTATATTGTTATATTATAATCAATTTGTATATGTTTATTATTTAATTCTTATTCCGACTAAAGATTTATATTTTTATCTTTATTATCTAATCAATGTAACTTATATATTGTAACTTTATAAAACGAATTTTATGTATTTAATAATAAAATAAAATATAAGATAGTAATGGTTTTGATAAAATTATATTTTTGTATAAAACAATTAAACATCAGCTAAATAATAAGAAAAGTAGTAGGTACTACGAAAATAAAATAAATAATTACTGATATACTTATTCATAAAGGATATTTATTTATTTTATAAGGTATTTATACAAAATAGTTTTTTAATTGTTTGAGTATTCACATTATTGCAACTACTAAACAAGACACAATAATTATTCAATGTGAAATACTTTATAACCTCAAGATAAATTATTAATTAACCGAACGTTACAATTTAATGTATTGAATTTTATTGTCAAAATTCGTTGTCTGTAGACTATAGAGGTTACACTTCTAAAATGTCGTCCCTAATCGACGATTATTTACTTTTAGTGTCACTCCAGGGCAGTGCCTAAGTTAAGCATTAATTTTTCCGTGTCGTTTCTTCGTAAAATCTTTTATGTGGAAAAATTATATTTTACTCTGAGGTATGCAAAAAATAGTCTTCGTCGAAAGTGAGATTTTACGATGAAAGTTTATCAACGTTTTTTTATATATATTTTGCTAATGGACGTTGAAAAAGTTACGTTTTGCGATGCGGTTAATCGCTGATATACATGGTTTGTATACGCATACACACGCACACACACGCACATGTATAATACAATAACAACAAATCATAAAAAAAATATCTTCAAAGTTTAAGTCATGTGATGCAACATTAAGTGTTCCCTGAAGGTAAAGTTTATGGGATTAGTTTACAAGTAGGTTGTTGTAAAATAAGTGCAAGGGATACATAGTCGTGCGGTTTTCCTACCTATAAAATTAGATTACGAATCCGTAGAATTGAATTGTCTCCGACAGTTACAATCGGCGTGACAGCTTCGTGATTGGTTTGGATGTTGGAAAGATAAATCAATTTTTTAAGCACACTTCATTGGCCCGACACGTAGTACCAATGAATTAATGAGATCATCAGTAAGTTGTCGGTAGAGACAAAACACCCGTTGAACAATTGCACGTCTGTTGCCTGTCAATACAAAATAAATTGATATTAATTTATATATTATTTACAAACAAAAATCACACGTCCGTGTAAGATGGATCCTATAAATGTTTTTGCAACAAAAATATAAAGCTGAATTAATGCTCGAAAAATCATTATATTATTTGAATATCTAATATAAACATTTTATTTCATTTACACGTTGAACGTTTTATGGTGAAGACTATTACATGTATTTACACCGTTTATACTTTTTTTTTTTTTTAATATTAGGTAATATTCAAACATGTCTATATACGATGTTATAATTTTCGTTCTTGTTTTAAAAATACTATAAAAAAATAAATTATATTCAGTAATACTAGCACAAGAAATAAAATTAATAAAAGTGTTTGTTTATTTTGTTTTCCTCCGTAATTTGGTTAATTCGAGAGTGTTCATTTAGATAAGTAGTGCATCGTAGCCAAAATATAAATTAAAGTAGTCATTCTAATATAATTTGAATTAGTTATTTCACTTCTACTTCTTATATTTTAGACAGACACTTTATTTAAAAGCATTATCTTTAAACGTAAATACTATTTGGTTGAATGAAGTAATTTACACTTGGATTTTATAATTTTGACCTACAATGACACACTCAGAAAATTATATTTGCATACAACTTGTTACTTATTTGCAACTAATATATAATAAAATATAAAGCTAAAACAATTAAACGTTTAAAAACAATAACTATTGTAATTTCAATTCTTTCTTGCCATTTAAAATATTGGATCAAAATGATATATAACGGAAGTTATTAATAGATTAAAATTGTTTGACTTCTATCATAATATAACTATTACACAGCTATTATTTTAATTTGAAGATGGTGTATTGATTAGTTATTATTATATTATTGAATCATATTTAATGTACATCATAGTAAAATTCTTCAATTTGTATATAAGGAACTCTGTAAAACATCATTATTGATATCTAAATATATAAGTATTTTCTGAAAATATTTACATGTATTTTATGTAAAAAACAAAACATATATCTGAAGGAATTAAAGTTAATATTTAAGAATGTAAAACGAAAATGTATATTATTACGTCATATTTTATGGCGGGTTTTATAGTGTAACAGTTTATACTTTAGAGTCTTAATAATAGTTAGAGTAATAATAATAATAGTTATGAGTGTATGACATAATTATAGGTGTCCTCTTTGTGTTCTATACTACACACATGATACTATATATTACAGGAATGAAGCAATATTATTTATTAAAACCACTATCTTCCAGGACAATAATGTTTGCGTCTGCTGCCGGGGTACACAAGCCACAGAAATTACATTTAGATAATTGAGCACATAAATATTATTTAGAAATGACACTCCGAACATTTGCTGCTCTTATCGTAATAATCATATTTTGTAATGATATTCATTTTTGCTGTTTATGCATTGTTTTACAGTCGAAAAGCAACACGGTAACGTCCTGAACTTGACCAAAGTTAGCCGAGATGACATGGGTTCTTATTTGTGCATTGCATCTAATGGCGTTCCACCATCGGTCAGCAAACGAATCGTTCTCGACATCGAATGTAAGCATTAGACTTTCGTTACTCTGTTTTTAGTTACAATCATTATTATGAATTGTACAAAGTAAGTAATCAATTATTTTATGATAGTCAATCGAGTTTTTATTTTTCTGTGCTCTGTTATAAATATTATTGTTTGAATTCTACTATTTCGACATCACGCTCGTTAAATACATAATATACAGTAAATTAAATGAATAAATAATTCTAATGTCGATATGATACAATAGAACTATCAATATAATATATCACTTGCAATAATTAATAATTATTGTATCGATAAAAATTTAGTTCAATCAATGTACTATATTAGACTTTAATAACTATTCACTGTGCAACGTTCGATTATTCGGTTGAATTTGTATTGGTTATTCGTGTATATGAATTAATAAGTAGATACGTCAAGTATTATTAAAATAATATATTTATTTCAATAATTCGGTGGCTTATAGAAATACATAATCACCAATCAGCTGTACAACTTATTTATAAAATATTATATACTATGCTGTATATTATATTTTATATACGCGAAATTAAAACAAGTAATATAAGAACGCATATCAATAGAAATTAATTTTGAAGACGAGAAATATGCAACAACACTTAATGGATTTGTAATTTATTAAATATACCTAATGCTCACGAGCGTAAAATATATAATAAAGAACTTGACAGTTCAACAAAATATTATATAATATTTTATAAACAAAATTAATATTATCTAACAGTTTTATTTTCATATATATAAGTTAAATAATAAAACGATTCGGTAATAGTATTCTAAAAAAAAAAAAAAAAATCTAACACTATAAAATAATATTTTCTTCAAATATATAGGTATATAGGCAATAAACTGAATATTTTACGAATATTCCGAATAAATCTTTTGACTAAACCCATATTGTCTTTACTTTTTTGTAAGATATCAAAATACTATGTACAGTATAATACCTATCTAATATTCAGCTGTTAAATTATCAATATTTAATACATAACTTTAAATATATTCCACATGAACGAATTGGGGTTTTTATTATCAATACTTCTTATTATTAACGATTAATGAAGTCTGTTGAACAAACAAATTAATTTATAGTATTAATATTTACAATATTAAAAGTTATTAGTTTATAGTATGCGCTTTGCGAGCAACATTTGATTAGTTTTGTCAAACAAAAACCAACACTATCGAAACACCGCGTGTATACAACACTATCGAAACACCGCGCCGTATATTCGACATAATTTCTCGTTGATAACTGCTCGGCGGTTACAATGTCGGTGGCTGTCGAACAATATAATAATAGAAAAATAATACGCCGCAAGTCGGCAAGCCGGAAGCAATAACGACGTCGGTGTCTTTGTGTCTAGAAGTATATGAGACTTTGGACGGGGGTGGTCACGAAGAAGGGGCTTTAGTGAAATGAAATTCGCACAGACTCTTTTAGTGTAACGTCCGTTATTGTTGTATCCGACACAAGCGAATCCGTCGCGAGCTGTCAAATCGTATACGGACGTACAATGATAATACGCAGTAGTATAGCTTGCCTATAATATAAAAGTAATAATAATATTTTGTGGTGAAAAAAAAAAAAAATGATGAACAAAATTAACAATATCGAAATATCGCTGTGAATCGCGGCGATGAATGCTCGAATGATTATTTTTTATCCTATACGGTTAGTCTCCCGAACGTGTGTGTAATCGTAATACAATAACAACGATGAATTCGAACCACGTGAAAATTGAAACCCTTTCCGGTTAAACTTTTACTCTGTCGGCGTATAACCTCGATTAAAAAGTATACACATCGGCTATGTATATACGTACAACGTCGGTTTTAATGAACTACCTGTCTATCTGGTGTGCAAAGTCACGCTAACGTTACATGGATGTAAACGGCGTAATAACACATCTTATACCCCTCCTGGTGTGTGCAACACTATCGTTGTGTGCACACATAAACCCTATAAAAAAATGATTGCACGCGAACATTAGTGACGTGTTTTAACGAGTATCGGCACAATTGTGTTAAAAACGCATAGCGCACAAGCGGCACGGTTTGTATTCAGACGTCGACGACATCCGTTTCGCAAAACCGTTTAAGAAAGGACATAATATGCTTACTAAAGACGTCATATTGCAGTGTTATTTAAATAACTGACCGTTTTTGCACAATGATTTCGAAATAATTTATTATTGATTATAAATCAAGTGTATAATATTATCACTGTGGGTTGAAATAATGTCTATGATGGCTTGCTGTAGTTTTAAATAAAATATTATATAATAATTACTATAGACAATAAATGGATAGTTGGAAACAGTTGGTTATTGTTCATGATTTTTTTATTACAGTTATTATTCAAATTATTGATCGTATACTATTACGGGTACAAATAAAATACCTAAATCAAATAAATTCGATGTAGACAAAATGGAGTCATTAGCATTGAAATGTTGTTTAATTATTTCGTAAAAAAAATACGATTTTACTTGGCAGTTGGAAGCAGTTAAAAATAAAAGTGGCAATTATTAACTTATTAAACTAATAAACTAATTAATCAATTTAAATTAAATGTATATAAAGTTCTAACAATATTACAATATGGTAAAATTCTACATTTAAAAGTTGTAAAAGTTTTGCAGAATACAACTCTCACGAATCAAATACTACATTATTTAATTTGCTCCATCGAAAAAAATAATAATACCTAACAATGTTTTTTTTTCAAGAACTGTAGAATATTATTTTTAAAACTTATTAATTTGGTGTAAATTCATAGTACGTTGTTAAATTATGATAAATATAAAAACGAAGAATTCCTTTTAAAAACTTTTCTTATTTCCAACAAAAAAAAAAAATAAAAAAAAAAAAACAGACAAAAATGGTAAATTTAAAACGTGACACAGTTTGGCGTAAATGCATAAATATATCAACATTCTGAAGTTCAGTAGAGGTAATATTTTAAGATATTTATAACTAATGTTAGAAAGTATACACTATATAATAATAAATATTGATAGTTTGTTACTCTTTGTGAATAATAATAATAATAAAATTATTCAACAGTAAAAATAATTTTAAAATACATTATTAATTATTTTACATCGTTGTAAGTATTACAATTTTAACAAGCCATATGGTAAAATTTATTCCTAAAATAATTAAGAAAATGGCATATTTCATATCGTAAAAATAATACCAATACTGGTGTTGTGACAAGTATAAAGATAAACTTGTTGGTATTATTTATTTGTGAATCTATGCGTTTTATTGTTTGAAACTTAAAAAGATTAAATACTTAAATTGCTTAATAATTTAATAAGTTAAACATTATTTTCTCTGCTAAGTGATTTAAATTTGTATGTTTTATTGATTTTTATTTAGTATTCACAGTGTATTTTATAATTATTTTTTACTAGATAACTATGTTTAGTATTTAATACAAACAAAATCGATAAATTCAATTTTAATTTTATGTACTTAACTTTGAGTTCATTATTTATAACCCTTTAGTATGATAATTAAAAAATACGAATTTGTAACGACTCATATTAAAATTATGGGTATCAATAATAATTTATTATTGCATAGTATTTAAAATAATCTTAATCAAATTTTACCTAATACAATGTATTATTATTGAACAACAACAACCCGTGAACTACAAATTATACGCCACACCCATAATTTAATACCAATTATCTTCCATAAACGCAACACTTGCAAATGGCACGAAATTAGTCATAGGTCACGTGAAAACTTTTAGTTCACGCATTTGATTATTATTTCCCAAGTTTCGAAAATTAATTTTATATGCTTTTAAGAAAATATTCATTTTTGATTTAAATATTAAACGAAAAAGAGTTAACCGAATTCTTGTAACAATTTAATCACCAATAAATATGCCATAAGATCATTAAAAATAAAAAATATATACTAATATATTATGCTATGGATATAGTGGGTGCTTAGTTGATAATGAACTAAAAGATACATTTCGTGCTATTTATATTGTAATAAACCTTAAATTGAAACTCATGAATAATATTATAATACAAAATAAGTTTGATTTAATCGAATAAATACAATATTTTTATTTGAATTATTATAATATTATGATTTTCGTATAATTTATAATCTGTGGTTTATAATTTATATTATGATGTACTGAATAAAATTATAACTAATTACAAAATATGCTAAAATCATTTACAAAAGATGACGTCTGGTGTTTTGTTTGTCATTATTATAACTTTTCAGTTTAAGTTTAGCTACAGTATATGAACTTTTCAATTTTTGAAAGATCTCGTCTCGAGGGGACTAAACTATACGATCAATGTTAATGTATTTATTTGGGTTGGTTTTTCTTTTATTATATTCATTTAAGAAGTTTACTGACCACTTTGTAAAATTGCTACAGTATTTTTTGATGACTATGGGAACTTATTGACGTATACAGGCCGATTTACCGGGTATGCTCACGCCCATGTTTTCCTTTAATAATGAACTTATTCTAATTCTAAGTCTTCTCCCTCATTCCTTTAAACTTTCGTTGAATGACTCTCCACAACAACCCAGCGAAATGTGAAACCTTACTTAACCTATTCCTTGTATTTTCTTCAGCTGAGCATAAAATGTTCACCACAACACGCCTACCTGTTGTCCCTTTATAACTTTTCAGACATTACCTTCCTAACTCAACTTGTTTTCCCATTAAACAAAACAACATTATTCTCCCTATTTTATCCTTTTTCGACTATCTATTATAATAAATTTGTTTATAATTGTTGTTTTTCTGATTTATTTCATGCTGTTGATCAAAGTTTTTGAAATAAATATTTTTTTTTTATAATTATAACAATGTCACCGTCGTCACTTCTACCAGTTTTCACTACAAGTAATAAATAATCGTTTTTCTTTTTATAATCCACTATGGGAGTAAAAAAATGGTTGGTCATATTCATGGTTTAGAATATTATATTTTTCATTAATATCTTTCTAAAAGTGCTCAGAATCCATCTATAATATTTTTACGTATGAATTATTTTACAATATGTTAAATAAGTTAAATAAAATAGTCTCATAATACTTGTTTACATTATACCTATTTGTTAATGGTTCTTGAGATTTGTAAATCATCTAATGGTAGTAGGTATATTAATTGTTTACAAGAGTCTAAGATCAGAACTCAATAAAAAAAATACTGCATTCAAATATCTGGTACTATATAATTAATAATATTACCAAAATATTTTCAGTTTCTCCAACATTGGTAGTGCCAAATCAATTAGTTGGTGCCCCTTTGGGTACAGATGTCACCATCGACTGTCTAACTGAAGCATATCCTCGATCAATAACCTTTTGGTCATTCCAAGAATCCAGAAATATGATATTTTCTGGGTCAAAGTATCATTTAGTGGTCAATGAAGTTGGATACAAAGCACACATGAAACTAACTATACGATCTTTGAGTCCAGAAGATTATGGAAGTTATAAATGTGTTACAAAAAACTCATTGGGTGAAGCAGAAGGATCCATGCGAATTTATGGTAAGAAAAACTTTTACAACAGTAGTATAATTATATATTGATAAATATTTTTTAAATGCAATTATTGTTTTATACCTACTTAAATATATATACATATATCATAACAGTCAACATTTCAACTATAAATATTTGTTTGCAATCAATATTTTATTTTAGTCGAACGATAGAATTTATAGGAAAACAGAATATAATAGTATAAATGGTTTAATTCTTTTAAGGTTAGTTTTTTAAACAATGAATAAATTAAATCTATTAATATATAATTTTTAACTATAAACATAATAGAACTACTATAAAATGCTATAAAATTAAGTTAAATATTATTGAAAACAATTATTTCTGTTTAAATTAAATAAATTAAAATGTTCAAGAATTACGATTCGTACTTCGTAAATTATAAAAATAATTGTTTGATTTCAGTAGTAAATTATGTAATTTAAAATTGAATGTTCCAGCTAATATATAAAATTAATATTTTAAATATAATTTTTTTTCATACAAATTAACTCAATTTATTATTATCTTACATTTGATAATTCAATTTTATGTGTCACTGTGTTAATGATTTTTCTACATAGGTTTCAACTTTCGTAGTTATTGCATTATTCAAAATTTGAAATATTCACCAAGAATAACTATTTTAATCGAACTATTGAGAGTGAAATTATTATCATTATTGTTTGTAAGAGTTTTCCACTTGCATGTTTTAACCGATGAACTACAAATATAGGATATAGATACTGGAATAACTAAACCTATTAAAATATTTTTATTATGTTTCATTATTTTATAAACGATAATTGATTAATTTTTTATGTATAAGTAGTTTATAATTTATCTTTGTTGATTAAAATAATTTTAAACATCCCACATTTTACTGTTTGATTTCTTCACTTAACTCGGTTTATCATTAAATAAAATTAGAGTGCTGTTTAGGCAAAATTAAAAAAACTTAAGTTAAATTTGGTTGTTATAGTCAGCATTAATAATTATTAAGTCATTCATACTCCAAATAATATCTAAATTCTATGATAATATTATAAGTTACGACTATTCACACATCGCAAAATCAAAATAAACAACTTAGTATAATCAAATACTTATATTAGGTTTACGTTTAGGTAAAAATATTTACACTTTTTATTGAATTGTGTCAAATATTATCGACATCGTTTAGACAAAACGTGAATGCCCTATTGGGAATATTTGATTAGGATACGATTTACCCGATAATATATACCCACATAAATATTATCAACTATTTGGCATCGTTTGATTATGTGGAACTAGATTTACGGTAAATCGGATTTAGCTTCTAATTTGTTACAAGTTCATGGAAATTAACGTTGTGTTAACAATTTTATTTTGTATTTTAATTTTGAAAAATACAAATGATATTTGTTGTCAAAATTAAGATTTTATTTCCATTGAAATATTTGAACTTCGTGTTCACAAATAGGTACATCAATATCTTATTGAGATAAAATAATGAGAATAATTTTACTTTGGTTATAATTAGCTACATATAACAGTTTTATATTAAATAGGTAGCTTTAAAATTTATCATCTAAGATTAAAGGCAATACATTTCTGATGGGTTACATAAAAAAAAAAAGATTAATTTAACGGATCACTAAAATTTAACAGACCAATCATTGGCCACTAAACCAAACGACTCACTAAATGTTTAGTTACTGTTTATATGTATACAATCCGAAATAGGTGTATTTGTTTTAACTTTAAAATAATATGCATGTCACAAAAATAATAATACAAAAATACACTAGTATTTTTATAAACAATGTATAATATGAATTTAACCTACAAGAAACCGAAAATAAAATAAAATGTTATAAAACGTACACGATGTTTTGGAAGTTATGTAAAAACACAGAAAGATTCACATTCGTATTCTAAAAAGAGCATATCAATTTTTAAACTTTCTATATCAGTTTCAAACTACAAAAGAACCATTTATATATTGTACAAATATGGTATGTAGGAATTTATAACATAAGTTATAAATTAGTATTGTAAGCGTATGCATTTAAATGACGGTCTTCATAGAATTTCAAACATATATTATATTTGGATTTAAATCGAAAAATATAAATTTCATATTAAAATCAATCATTGTTATGAGTAAATACAAAATTTCAAGTTGCTTAAAATACGTACGTCAATATTTTAAGAGTTATCTTAAAAATAATTATACGGATTGCCAATATTAAAATAAGGTACCGATAAATAAAAATTAGGTACCAAAACAGGTGCGTTGCAAAACATTTCACTATAATATTGTAAAAATAACTGTTCAATAACCATCGGTGTAGTATATAATAGTGATATTGTGAAATTTAAGAACAAAATAAAAACTTGTAGAAATCCAAAACACACTTCAAAATTTAAAATTAATTGGTACACAGTTTAATTGATTTGGAAAATAAAAATAAAATATATAGCCCAAACATCAATACAATTCTTAGAAGTTTTTGTTTGAATAAATTGTTTTTATATTGATAAAATCCATAAAAAGTAAACATAAAATTCATTGAAAGTTTTAATACTTGAATAGATTACAAACTTTGTATAAAAATATTTGAATATGATATTATTATTTATTGATAAATGTTTAAATAGAAAATGAATAATGTGTTTATGAATTAATTCTTTAATAAATTCAATATTTTTTTTTTCATATGTTGTTTAAGTTAATTATAAATTTACCTTTTACTTATCGTTTTGATAATGTTTTATTATTATTAATATTGTATTACTTGTAATTTCTCTTATATGAATATTTTTATATTATTGTAAAGAAAATTTAAATTTAAAGAATTATAATTAAATAATTAATATTTTCGACTAACGTTCCAAGACTTAGTCTCCTTATTAAAACTTATTTTAATGATAAAGACAAGTTTCGAAATTGAGTCTAAAAACGGTGATTTTCATCTTTTCGTGGGCAATTAAGTTGGTATTTATATTACCTACCTATTTCTTAGTTGAGTAATTCACAGAAAAAATTTGACGATCTTCGTAAACTTTATTGACGTGGCTTGAACTTTTATCATTCTTAATACAGTTTTTATTAAATTGGAGGTAAGCCGTTGGTTTTTATTGGCTATGTCCGTGAACTGAATTTGATTATTTTTTATTTTACTTTTTATTGGTTAAACGTTTATAATTTTCCAATCGGTAAATCGTTGAGTATAGCTAATTATTAATAGTGATAATTCATTTTTTTTATTTTTTTATTAACCATTGTATTCTTTATTTGGTTATAGACAAACAATAATTATATTATTGAATATGAAAATAACGTTAAATTGATTGCATTTTTGTTATCTTTATATATGTTAATAATTATTATTAATATATTTTTACAAATAGTTCTGTACTTAGATAAATTAAATTTGTTTATTGGATACTATAATAGTATACAAATTGTATAAAATTAAAAAATGCTTATTTTAGATTACTGTTATAGTTGATATTGTGTAATACAGCTTTTTTAATATTGTACCGTACCACTTATAATTTGAAATAATTTTACTTTTGATTACGACCATTGCTGATCATATTGATAGATTTTTCACAATAAAAATATTTCAGATATTATAATAATTTTTGCAGTGCTGTCACAGTGTCACATTGAAGTATTTAATTGTAAATAAAATCTAAATATATATATATATCATATACACCAGTTTATCATAGCAATTAATCCTTTTCAAATATTTTTAATTTTAGATTTCAATAGTTAATAACATAAATATATAACTATAATAGTAATTTATAATACTAATTAAAACGTATATGTAATAATAAGAGTAATTAGTATAACCGGAATTCATTAGACGATGAATTAAAAATATTTATAATAACATAAAGTATCAATAATTATCCAAAAATAATACTGATTCTGCAAAATTAATTATCTAATTGGATAAATATGATAAATATAATTTATTTATTATATATATATTCAGGCCCGTATTTAATGGAGGGCTCGAAAGGGCATTTGCCTTTGGCGGCAATATTAAAATTAGGTTTAGGGGCGGCAAAATATTGAAATGGTCAAAAATTTAAAATTTATTTGTAGTTAATTTTACCTAATGAGTATAATACAAAAATATCATATATAATTAGTATAATAAAAAAATTACTAT
>VUJU01000170.1:0-14529 GCA_009835225.1 Aphis craccivora | reverse complement strand
AATATTTTTATTTTTTAAGTTGTTTTATTATTTTTGAGAATGTTTTAAATAATATATTGGTTATTAGTTATTACTTATTACTGAGTTTTATTTTATATTAATGTACAAATTTACTACTAAAATTGTGTAATATCAATATAGTAAAAAAAAATTTTTTTGGGGGGGAGGCGGCAAATTTTATGTTGCCCCTGGCGGCAATTTTTGTAAATACGGGCCTGTATATATTTAAATTTATTTTTTAGAAATATATAATCTATATAACATTATTGTACAATAAGCAGGTTTGATGAATTCAATATGAATTAAAAAATTACCCAATGTTAATACCCAATACGAGTGTTAGTATTTCATCATAGGTTATCGAGTAGTGTGTTCTTTGATAGTTTAGTGGTTAGTGTGTGATTGTAGCTTACTAGAAAATCTAGAGTAATATATTTTGAAGATTTGATTCGAAGTTTGAACTTTAAAGCCTTTGTGAAGTTTATTGTTTGTTATATACCAAGGTGCAGAGAAAAGTAAGCGGAAACTGATGAATTAGAAGGCTTGTATTTTTCTGATATTAGAGGATTTTAAGACTCTCTATAGTTGGATGCCATATGTCAATATAATGATTTAAGAAAGAACTTATAAATTAATAATTTTTTAATTATGTTCATTTTAGACCACAAGAGGAGGCTTAGTAGATGAAAACGGGCTTTTAAAGCTTTATTTTTATTTTAGATTAGAATTTCAGATTAGTTTTTCGATTATAAATCCAAGGTATTTTACATATAATCAAACTAGAATTCTAAAATATAGTTTATTGTAATTTTAAATTGCAATATTTTTAAGAAAAATGTTATCTTGAATCCATTAATTCCAGCGCTTTGTCCATAAGTGAATAATGTTAATGTGTTTTTGGATCATATTAAGTATTATTGTTGGTAGTTGCTGCATAATTTTGAATATCCATATCATTGGCAACTGTAACATTGAACTAAATTACGCACGATGCGAGAGGCTTCTTTTATTTTACTGAAGCAAATAGTTTGTAACGACTTAATAGGATTTTTTTCATGTGTCTGGTACGTGCGGTAAATTTAAGTTTTTACATAGATCGACGTAGTTAATCGGAGATGTCATGAAAATTGACAGTGGTTAAGGTGGTTCCTAGAGTTCGATGTTATTTTCAGTAATAATAATATTTTATTTTATCTTCCTCGACAGGAGTAATTGGGGAATATCTAAGAACCGAAATGTTTTGATTTGTTTATTTTTTTTACTGGGTGATAAAATATTATTGGACATCCTTATAAGTTTGCTTGATTCAAAGTATTGCCAATCAAATCCATTATTTGAACAGTCGGTCGCAGTTTTAATGATTCCGTCGTGTTTTTAATTGCTATGATAGCTAGTAGTGATAAGAATATTTTTACTGTATTTTTGGTATTGGTTATAGATGACTTATTGTTGGTATTCATGGTGTGGTAGGATGAACTTTTGTCCTCGGGTTGGGTACGATGGTCGGCGAGACGGTAGGACGGTAGTGACGATAGATATTTAAAGTTTGTTTTTATATAATATAATGCATTCATCAACTT
The DNA here is from genome assembly GCA_009835225.1 of Aphis craccivora. Taxonomy (NCBI): domain Eukaryota; kingdom Metazoa; phylum Arthropoda; class Insecta; order Hemiptera; family Aphididae; genus Aphis; species Aphis craccivora. The sequence continues at coordinate 12,949 of VUJU01000170.1, read as the reverse complement.
ACACAGAAGATCTATACAAAATTGAAAATAATTCGTTATTTATGTAAATTAAATTAATGACAGGTAGAGAAATAGATTCTATATTTCTAATATTATTCAATAAATTTTAAATGTTGCGATTAGCGCAGAACTATAATACACGTGTAAATCAAACGGTTGTATTTGCATTCTCGTGAAGGTTTATAAGAAATTGCGGACAACATAATAATATCGTGATTTGTCAATAAAACTGTTTTGTATGAAGTGACGCACCCATTAAATACACTACCTATATTATATCGAACCGTGTTAGACGCTTTTGTGTTTATATACCACATTTATATGGTATATATGTGGTTATTGTTTACAGTAGGTATTAATTATATATTTAGTTTTTTTTTTTTTAAAAAAGAACGATATATTTCTTTTTAAATATTAAAATTTACATAAATTGTTGTATATTATATTACTGTTTGATAAATGATTTTAGTGTTCATTGTTATAAAATATCGTTCTATATTTGTTATTTCAGAAATTCCAAGACCATATCAAAGCCCAAAAAGTACGTCAGGATTACTGAACGGAGTAGCACATACCGGTAAGCTATTTCATTAAAATAATTTATTTACACTCGATTGAATTGTTTATTAAGAGATACTACTTTTTGTAGTTTTTAACTCTCTCACTCGAGTATAAATAACTAAATACTGTAAATATCGTATATTTTATATATATCACGTTGCTCAGATATATTTATAATAAATTGAGCTTTAAAGTAATCGTAATTCAATATTTATAGGTAGTTCTCTGTTTGAGTTATAATGTGATTATTCATTTAATATTGTATGATTTAATCATTTATGAAAATTCTCTTTTAAATAAAATAAACTAACATTTTATTGGTGGCGGTTATACTTATTATTGCAAAGCATTGTAAATCAGATTCTATATAATATTTTAAATATGGCGAATCTACCACAACTAATATTAACCACTTAACTCACAAAATTGAATGGCCAAAATTATGAATAATTGTATTATTATGTGTCCAAGTGTAGTGACTAGAGTCACTACAATACATCCATTTAACCATATATCGAGAATCGCAATAATTGTAAGGGTAATGTAATGGCTTAATGGCATTCATCCCAAATGGTCTATTACAATAATATGAGTTAAGAGATTTGATAGGTGTTATCCTTTCCTCTGGAGGATTATATTGACTTAAAACAATTCAATTAAACCGTTTTGTTTGATTAATCGTTTTGTTTTGTAAATAGTTCTACCGATAGTACTATTTTTTTCTTATTAGTTATTTCTATAGGCAATCTATTGTGGTATAATGTAGTATAAATTATTTCAATATGCGTCAACCGACCTCTGCTAGTTATGAATAAAACATTTCCAGCAGAATGAATATATCGGATTTGAGCTCTGGTTCTAAGTTTAACTCTATTACAGCTATGCTGGGTAAAATATCATCGTGTATTATTTAATTTTTTCACTTAATATACCTGTTTTAAAGTTTTGCACATAACTGAAAAATTCAAAACATAACCTTTCTTAAATAATAGGACTAACATTTTTATAGATTAAAAAAATAATAAAATCAAAAGAATAGGTATAATAATTAAATAAAATCAAATAAACAACAATGTGTATAACCGAATTAATAATATCAAATATTAAGAAGTAACCATACATTATTATGATGTATGATAAACGCTTGATTTCAGTTCAGTGTTAAAAAAACAATACCAGAAATAGTTAATTTAATATTAAAAGTTACTGAGTTAAAAATATTTGCATTTAGGTATGTTATAAATTATAATGGATACAAATAAATGTAATATATAGAAATAAATAGTTTATTTTATTTTATCAACAATTATAGTAAATATATATTTTTTTAAATAAACAGTTTAACAATTTAACGGTATTTAAAATATAATCAATAGTATTTATTTTAAAAAAAATATATATATTAATCATACAATTATTTATTCTATGAATTTTTAATGAGATTACTTTTGAAATATTCATTGTAGTACAAGAATTTTTTAAATACCGAGCTAAGGAGAGAATTAATTAGTCTTACAATGATATATATGTATTATTTTTTTTATAATAAAAATAAATTTACTTCGATCTTCAATATTGAGAATTATACGTAGTTACAAATTTCATCTATTGATACTTTTTGAAGGGATGGAGATAATTAAGATAAAATAGAAAGGGTAGAAAATGTCTACCTGAATACTTAAAACAAACAAATAAAAAGTGGAAAAATGGGAAAATGGGAATATTTAAGCTAAACATGTTTTTGAAAAATTTGTTTTTATTTTTTTTTTTTAATTTTTATGATTCAGAAAGAAATAATTTCAAATCAAATCAAATATTTTGTAGCATTTTCAAATTATTAAATCAATTTTAAAATATCTGAGCTCTTTTTGACATTTTAAATTTATTGATTTTTTAAGTTATTTATTTTTATACCCCAATATGTTAAAAAAAAAAAAAATTAAAATGTTCATCAATTGTTCACACAAAAATATTATCGAAAATGCATACCTACATTATATATTTTTTTCTTTCTTAAGAGTATGTACCTATACAATTTTGATAAAATTGATTAAAGTGGTGAAACGTGAAAACTGTGAATTTTGTAGTATTAAAAATTTCGATTTTAATAACCCAAAGTTTTTAGAAAATATTGCGTATATATTTTTAAAACTTTTATAATTTTATTACACTTTTTACCAACATTTCAAAATGTATTTATTTTGTAAGTTGTTTGTATATACTACCTATATAATACACGTATGTCACGTATAATACACGTGTTTTAATATAACATGTATATTATAATGTGTAATTACTTAAATCTTCGGATAATCGTTATAATAATTTAACCCAAAAAGTATATCTTAAAAAAAAAAAAAAAAAACTATTATTATTTCTATTTGACATGAGTGTTTTATTTAAAGAGACAGAATCAAGTGTAGTTTTATTTGGAATTTATGACCGTAATAATAACGGAAAAGTACCGTGTAGAATTTAAATGTGATTTATACTCGTATGTGTAAAGTATGAATAACATCTCACTGTTATTCGAAACAAGAGTAGCGTATATTATGTTCAGCCCGATGTAATAGAATGTCGACGTTGTCATACATAAAATACCTTTTATTAATTGATGGATCGCGAATTTATGTGAAATTATACATGTTAAAAAAATAATAATAGTTAAAAAAAAAGGTAGGTAATTTTTTAAAAAAAGGCCATTTTAATTTTTAAACACATACTAATGGATTAATCAATAAATTCATTCCAACAAAATTAAAATCGTGAATTATTTCATCAATATCTCTATATTTCTTTCAATACTAAAAATATTAATTATAATAATGCGTTATATACCTATGTCGAACAAGAAAAGTAATTAAAAATTATACTAGCAATTTCTTAAAACTATAATATAAATGAGTGTTAAAATGTAATTACATTTTGAATATAATTTGATCTCCATATAATATTTCACTAGATTAGAAGTAAAAAAAAAACGAATACAAATATTATTGTTGTGATAATTTAAAAAAATATAAATATTTTTTGCCGATCTCTATGTACATAGAATATAAATATTAATTTAAAACCTAGTACCTACGTCCTACATGAATAGGTACACAGTATTATGTGAAATAATAACAAGAATAAAGTACACTTAAGAAATGATAAGTAAATAGTACAAATATACGATCGATTCCTTTGAGGAAAAATTGTTGGGAGATGATTTTTTTTTCTGAATTCGAAGAACAAATCTCAAAACGGAATAAATTACCTGCCGACTGATATCGTATCGAATGAAACGGAAAGAAAAATTCCTTTCAGTTGTGCATTTCGATATGAATAAGCAGCACGCTGAAGACCCATTATACAGAGTAATTTGCCAAACATGCTCGTCTCTTTTTTTTTCCTTTAATGATGAATTCATTCAAATTCCAACTTTTTATAAATTTTAGTAGATACACTAAAGAAACACAAACTATATATTTTATTTAATATATCATATTTCTATTATACAATTTTTTTTTTTATCAATTAAGAAGTATTCTGAATCGTTTTAAACTTTATTTTTTAAAAATTAGGAACAACCTAGTTTTACCTCACATTGTTAATTACATAATTGTTTTGAAAATGTTGATGTATCTAAATACAAAATCAGAATAATAGTTTCAAATTGATCTTATAGTATTTTAAAATACGTCGTTTGAGTAGACTCTAAATTTAAAAAAAAAAAAAAACCAGAATTTTAATAGTTAATTTATTATTTAAGAATAAAATAGGGATAAATACTTGGTAATACTTGATAAATCACCTAATATAAGAGCGTTTCTGAAAAATAAATTTTGTACGTCGGTAGTCTAGTTAAAATGATTTGTTGGTCCATGGCGGAGACAGATGTAAGCAATACTTTTATTTTTTGTCCACCTTTAAGGAGATGTATACTTACCTTGTAGTATAGAGGTTTAGTACGGTAATTTTCCGCACCAGAAGAATATTACAACAGCGCGACGACTTAGGAAAATAGTCATTCCATCGCTCATCCAGTTTGCTATTCGCAAATGACTTGATTTAGTTAGTTTGATCATCAGCCAGAAAAGTAAAAAAAAAAAAAAAACCCAACTCACTATCGTATGTTTTTTAATAATATTATGGTATTCTATCAACATTATAATCATATCATATTCTAATCAATATTATGGAAATCTATCATCGCGGTTGTTCTCGTTCGTAAATCACGTGTGCAGCATCGTCTTAATATAAAATAATGATAAACTCAAAAACTTGGCTACCCGTGAACTTGTGAGGATATAATATTTTGTGGCATATCATGCATAATATGACGCGTATTACCTATAGCGCACCACTGGTTTGTAAAATTCACGTTTGTTAGTCGCTTTCTGAGACTACCACTGTGTCACATCCTATGACTAAGTATTGTACACGTCTTGCGTCTCTTGCGATGTGTTTGGTGTCGAACGTAGGTATCGACATATTATTATTATTATAATATTATTATGCGAGTGAAATGCGTATACCTATATATATATTACAATATTTACGGCAAACATCGACGAGGTGCGTCTGACGGTGATGTTTCCGGCAAAGGGCACAATATTGCGTTTTATCGCGACAATCATACGCAACAGTCAATAGAGATGGGCCCCACGGTATATTTCCATTTTACCGTTGTGATATTATAGGAATTTGTGTGTACGAGTGAGGAATGAACAGTAGAGTACGATCGATTGTTACGGATAACATAGTGCCCTGTGATATTAAACATTACTTACCTATCGTGTGATAATAATAATTATCGCATACACTTACGATAATATGATTGTAGTGTCGGTAACGATTAAAACCATTGTACGCAATTGCGCATTGAGACGATTACATGATATTATCATTAAAGCGAGTAACCGTACGGCTGTTCCACACCGCACGCAACAGTGAAAAATGGCTTTCCGTTAGAGTGTTTTTTAACTTGATTCTCGTTAAAAGCTGCCGTTATAGCATATAATATATATTTATAAACGTTAAACTGCACTAACCCTTTTAACGTGAGGACATTACGGGTCGCGTAAAAAATCTACTACTTACATGCTTTGCGCACTATCCTCTGCATTGTGTAAAATACACGATAGGTGTGTGACTCTGTGCTAGGCAATAACTAATCCGATGTATCTGTAATACTCCTCTGTTGCAGTTGCCACTCGATTCGTTCGATTTACTTAATTTACATTTACTGGAAATGTGTATATTGTGTTTTTTCGATTACTCAAAAATCCACTTTATTCGCTACAATATCGTATTATTTTATACTGTTTGAACACAATTCTCTGAACGATATTCCGGTAACATAATAATGTATAGATTCTTGGTTATACATTAAACAAGTCGTACCTTTTAAACCAACGTCGACCTTGTTAAAATACAAAAATAATTATTCGATTTGATTTTTCAAGAATTCGTTGTTTCACAATATTGCATAATTTGCTCAAAGGGTTCCATAGGTATATTGAGATAATAATAAATTAAAATACATAGAAATATTCACAAGTATTGTTTTGATGTTTTCGTTTTACGGTGGAATGAATAAAACAGTTGTAGTTCAATAGACCCGCTCGTAAGCTTAATTGATCTCTATTTCGATTAATATACCGTGTTAATTATAAGTGATAAACTAATGTTTACATAGTTTTTAATTTAAATGATTCAAACAATATTTTTTTTTTTTTTTTACGAACGCGCAAATATTATATTACACTGTACAAAATTAATAACATACAAACAGGTTGTGATTAACGGAATAACACAGGAGGGTATTATAGTAGATGCGTTATTTTACATCAGTCGAAAAAAAACGATTAATCGTAATTAAACTCATAAGTCATAACCGAGAATAATAAACTAATATATTTAAATCAGCGATCTGTACGATTAATAATAATCATTACCGGCTATTAGCGGGGGAAAAAAACATATAAGTATATATAAACATATTTTGTAATCGTATTCTTGCGAGAGAACATTAACAAAACAAATTCTTCTTTTCCGGTTCGTTTGCAGACCATTAAGGCCCATCACTGCAAAAACAACAAGGACCATTTATATCCCCCTCCAGCCGTTATTAATTTCTTCACCGGTCTCGGGCCGCCGACAATCTGAGGTCGGCGTTAATTCCAACGTCGTTGTTTTGGTTTTCTTAATGGTACTGTAGCTATCAGAGAGAAGTCCCAATAAAACGCCTCCCTAATTAAACGATTCGCACCCGCCAAATGTGCTTTGACGCTCAACCGACCCACTATAATCGGTACACCGTTCCAGCTGAGTTTTGCTCTTTTAAAGCTCATGTACTCCGTTCTATATAGAGAGGAATCGAATTTTAACTTTAACAAGGTGATAATAACATGTCATTATTATATAATATTTCATCCTCAATCAATGGTAGAAAATATTGTATAATATGGTTATTTTCTCATTTCGGGTTCACCCGTCAATCGCTGCAAATAGCTTTTTTGAGATTGTATTTTTAATTGTTTTTTTTTTTTTTTTGCTTACAAATGTATATTTTTTTAACGAGCGATCCCAAAATTGTTAAAAACTTATAAGACAGGTTACAGAGTCCGAGTCGATAATAAAGAAAAAAGTCGTGAGACAAATAACATCGAGATTAATGGTATTAAAACCCAGAGGTAGGAAGGATTTATTTTCGAAGAGTTCAGATTACTTTTAAATACTCAAGTATCTTTGTACTTAAATATCAAATATCTACGTTTTTTATACGCATGGTTATAATATAATATACTGTTTTTTTTGTATTTAGGCAAATATTTTCAAGTGATACAAATCAAATAAAGGCCAATTTTAAACGCGTTGAGAAAAAGAAAATTAAAAAGCTTTAAACTTACCCAATAACCATCCATCTAGAAAAAAATGTTCATTGAAAAAATGTTCATTCATAAAAAAAGCTTTTAAGCTTCACGCCAATACTGTATTTTCACATACATATGACATTTGTATTAGATGTATAGAATGATCCGTGATGCTCTTATTTTTTTTTTTTTTTTTTTAAGAACGGAAACTGTATTTCTATATAAGTACAATTCTATTATAAAAACCTTGCTAGAAAATCATGATATGTTGTTCATTTTAGAACTTTATCCACTTCTATTGAATATTGTTCTCAATAATATGATTAAGTATTTAATTTTTTTTAGACATATAATATTGAAATAGTTAACATTGAATATTTCAAACTACCAACGTATATTTCATTATTACTTAAATAAAATCATAACGATAATAAACAATACGAGAATTTGATTATGTTTTATTAAGATGTATCTTCCTATAAAATTAATAATTGAGATATAAATTTTTGGTGATGAGAAGTCATAGACAGGCACCTACGTAATACACTGTATAATAGGTATATAGTATGTAGGTACGTAGAAAAATGTTGATTACTGAGTTGAATAAATATTAAATATTTATAACGCAGATAAATTATTTTAAATTAATACTAGGTTATTGCATTCCAATGATTGATTAATACCCTTAGAAATGATAAAAAAAAATAATAAATACAAATATCATTAATACTCATAACATTTAATATTTACGAAACACAAAATAGGAACATTATTTTTTTTATTTGTGTATTCAAATTTACATTATCAAGACTTAAAAATCATATTATTAATCAAACATTACATTTTACATATTTTATCAAGTGGACTGAAAGACCATTGTATGAAATCATAACAAATAGTAATACACTTACCGTTATTTACCGTTAAGTATCGCTATCTACAATAGTATTGTTGACATAGTTACTGTGGTGTGAAATATTATTAAAATCGATTGTGTGGCAGTAAGTAATAAAGACATATTTTTAATTTTTTTGATTTTTACATGTTTTTATAAAAGTGAAGACTTTATTTATTTTATTTCATACTTTTCCTACATAAATTAGATAAATTATTCAACCTTTTTTTCATTCAAGTTACACTTTCTAACAAACTGAATATATTTTATAAATAAGAAAACAAAACAAAGATTGTTTTTTTTTACTTAAAGTTTATTCATAAATATCAAAAACAAAATAACATTACAAACTCAGTGTTAAAATTACAAAAAAAAAAAAAAATATTTTTTTGTTTTAATTAACTCAATGAATAAACGATATACGTATATGTATAGTCGTAATACTTAAAAATCAGAAATCTAAAAAAACATAGCTTTAACCTCAAGTATTGGAATTTTTTATAGAACGTGTTTTTTTTTACGCATTTATTATATGTGAGTATTTGGTAATTCGTAATGCAGATGACAACACGTGAAACAATCAAGATTTATTTCCGAATGTCTATATGATAATATTGGTAGTATGAACTTATAGAAAAAAATGCATTTGGTAATAATTAAAATTGTATCAGTTAATATTAAAAGGTTAATAAATATTTACATAAATAATAGGTAGGAACGTAGTCCAATTTTGTATTTTATTGTAAAATTCTTAAAAATAAATGAAAATTTTAAAATTAGTGTTAAGTGATGTAAAATGAAAAATTAATCAACATAATGAAACATTATGAACACTACACAAAATGTTCTGCATCAAAGTGTAGAATCTAAATAATGTAAAAAATAATAATAATAAAACTAGGTAGTTTCAAATGTTAAAACTGTAATTACATTATCAGTTAGAGAAAATCCGTCTGGTTTCGCTCATCTTGGTATAGAATCGTTTTAATCAGAATCTAAAAATTATATTTATTTAAAGTATTAATCGTTAACTTACAGGTTTAGCAATCTTGATTGAAAATAAACAATATTATAGAAATATTCCACCCCATCGACCGGTTTTTTTTTTTTTATTTATTTAAATAATTCTAAGCAAACTTTATCTTAACTCACACTACCGCGATAAATCACGTTATTTATACATACCTATTATATAAATGTATTATATTGTATGTATATACGTATGTTTGTGTGTGTAAATATACATATTATACATTCTTATCAACCTGTCATCGCGGAATCCGTTCGTAGGGTCCGGATCAATATATTATATATGGCTGCGATTGATTCGTAACGGATGTGTACGTTTGTGTCTTCGGTATTTGGTTTGTATAAGTTCGATCCCGGCAATCATTTAGCGCCATTCTATACGCGAGTATCGACAATCCTGCATCCTGCTGTGGCATATGCGTGTATGCAGTATACGTCCCGTTCTGTAAGTAATAATTATTATATATTGTACCAAGGAACCTGGGTATATTGTTGTACAATATTAGTATTATCTCCCATATAGGTGCTTCCCCCCGGGCTCGTGGCGATTTAATGATTCGCCGTCACTTACAATTAAATACTATATAGGCATCATCATACAGTCGTATAATAGTATATCGTACTATATAGCCCGAAACCACGCAATATTTGAAACGGCGATGGAAATATAGGTGATAGACGCATACTGCGCATAAATTATGATATATTAATATAATAATATTCGTTCTCAACATCAAACAAGCATTATGTCGACGTCACTCCACCGTCGATGACAATATCATCACGATTGTCGTAATAACTGCAATATCATATTATTTATTTTGATTTAGTTATAAAACGTCTCAATAATAATAATATACCTACCTATTCGTGTGAATGTGTATAGTGTCATGGGAACCAAACGAGCGCTGCTTGAATTCGGTTTTATAATGTATTATTACTATCAGTACATAAAATCTATATTATAAATCCTGTGTTTACTTTTGTCAACCAATTCTCAAATGTAAAAAAATATTATACAGCCCAATTTCTTAATACTTCCAAAGATTTCGACTGCGTACGGCACTAAATAAAATTGCTTTGAAAACGTAACAGAAACGCTTGCTCTGATTATGCATTTCATCTAAAATCATCATATAAACCAAAATAAATATCAACAAGCGTTTTCTTAAGCCCGTATGGATGTATATCATCCAAGCACGAAGTCCTGTCTAAAAATCTAAACATACCAATCAAAAACCCTTTGTCTAATCACAAAATAACCTTTTAGTATATCTCAAACCATATTATTCATGTATCTATATTTCCACAGAAATCCGTCTATAACTCTTATCGTCACGTCTAACACTCCTCACTCGTCCTGGCTGAAAAGTTTTATTGATATCTTGTCATATCATTATCAGGTTCTTAAACAATCATACACATCATTTATTGAATAATCGTACTCGGTTATTATAGTGCGAACTTGCCGTGTCAAATAGGAACATTTTTGTGTGAAATTTTATAGTTGTATAATGTCTACACGAAAAATTTTTAGAGAAGTTTTTGGCCGATCTCTAAACAGTTCAATACTTAACTGCAGGTATTATGTTGTAAAATGGTTGAAATATTTTTAATTGGGTAAATACCTCACCGCAGGTACCATGTATTGTACTATCTAGCTTGAAGTACTCGTCTTTTATGTGCATGCATTTTATCCAAAAATGTTTTATTATTATTTACGTTGTTCTAGTGTTTAGTCACTGTAGTTATGTTTTCTTCGTTGATTTTTATCGGATTATTTTAATACAACACCCTATACTGTCAAGTTTACATTTTGAAATAACCAATAACATAGCAGTTTTTCAATAAATAACGAATAATAATACGTAAATAAATTATATTTCTTTCCGTACCGTTGTGACATTTCATTCAATTGTATTGTAATTGCACACGTCATATTATTTACCAGAAACCAGCTAATTTTTCGACATTGACAAATATTGAATTTCAAGATTTCCACTACACGTGACTTCGTTATTCTCAATTTGGACGACCTTATATCCTATTACACAAATGATGAGCATACGATTTGACCTGGATATAAGTTATGTGATGTCAGTCCCAATCATGGATTAATTCCCTATATTAAGATATTGTAATTTGGATCTTGTTACTAAAATAGTAAAATATACTATCAAACTAAACCATATTATAATTTTGGCTAAAAAATGTTTAAAAAAAACCATAATTTTTAAAATGGGTACTATAGCATATACATATTGTTATCAATATTGATCTGGTTAAATGTCATCGAAATTTGGAACATAAAACGAAAGTATGACATATATCTAATTATATATTAATATGAACAAAAATATTCTTCTAAAATTCAATTTTATTTTAATTTTTATTATTTCGCAAGCGTGGGCTCCGTTTACTAAGTTGCGTTATCAACGTTTTCCTATATTGATACCATTAGTGTATACGATCCTATGAAAATTATTATGTTTCAGGTTTCTTCATACTATTTCTTATACTAATGCATTTATTCTAAATAATCTCATCACAAGGATTTCTACAGAATCACGTTGATTTTTTCCCTCTTATTGCAGAATAATTCTGATTTTGAAATCATATTTTATTGTTCGATAAAAATAATTTCGTTTTCTATCAATTGTATTTCCGGTTTTTCCAGGTATTCTAATGTTATTATTATACCCGTAAGTGTCACTCTCAGCTTGATTAAGAGGAATGGTCTGAATTTTGTTTCCCAAAATTCGGTCCGGCCGTTTATGCTCTACTGAGTTATGATGACACACACATACACGGGCTGTTAAACATACGACCCTCGGGTTCAGGACGCAGTCAGATAAAAACAGTGTACAAAACAGTTTGATATTCTAATATAATGTGTTTTCGATCCGAATTTGTATGCAGGTTCTCATTCTACCGTTATTATTATATGGAAACAACTGAATTACGATGTTCAAAAACAAATATCAAGAAATGTCCAAAATGATAAACATTATTATTTAATATCGAATGTATTATGCATTCGAAAAAGAATTGGCCGTAATAGGAAATCGTAGGAATCCCGACGGGCCCATCAACCCCAGACAAAAAAAAAAAAAAGAAAAAGAAGCTATATCGCTGTATCGTACTTGCTTTCGATTACTGCCATTTATTAATATAAAATATAATAATATTATGTATACAATCATTTTTATCGTTTTGTATTTTCAAATAATAATATAATAGTAATCAGACATTTGAACACAATGTTTCTGTGTAAATTTGACAAACATTTCAAATGCATGTTTAATGTAATACTATATCAGTGTAATAATAAAATACAGTTAACACAATATATCAAAATGGTTATACACGTATCTAAGTATCTTCATTACAAACTTTCAGTTAAAAACTAAAAATATTCCAGTAATCTATTTCTGGTGATGAAATTTGATATTGTTTCTGAACTTCGACGGACAGTTTTAATAATCCGTCTCCAACTTATATATTTATGCATTTACTTTGACATTCTGTGAAACTTTACATTAATCTGCCCACGATAGCGCATCAACCATTATGAAAGTCACGGTAAAACTATTTAGTCATTTAA
>VUJU01000169.1:67847-151172 GCA_009835225.1 Aphis craccivora | reverse complement strand
TTTTTTTTTTTAACTTTTTTAACGTTTTTAAAATGTATTACAATTTACAACCCAAGGATGCGTTAAAACGCAGTTTTTTTCAATATATATGTATATTTCATAATTTTATTATTTTAAATCCTGATAAAATAGAGAAAGCGTCCTTTTGTCTAAATAATAATATATTATGATGTAATTATATATATACTAGTTAATCATATAGTACCTGGCATAACTTAATTTAACTATTTTCCTAAAAAAATTCTTTAAAAAAAATAAATAATAATAATTATTGACTTAAAGTTATGTATGTTTTTGCAAGTATATATTGTAGAAATAAATACTTTTAGCTTTTGTTCGCATATATTATGACTCGATGATTACAATAATCCATAGACCTTATATTATGAATATAAGGTATATGCAATAACTGTAAACAAATAAGTAATAATACACACCGATAGTTAATGAGTATATTTCGATGGTATAGTATGGCACATAATATTATAAATTATATATTATAATATAACATATTATACAACATTGAGTAGCATATATATATAGGTTCAAGTTTTACTTTGGCTATATGATACTCTGTTTAAAACGTCGTGTATATATTGTAGAATTACGTGTACTCATAAAGCATAATGCAACCAAAAATTATACATCTGCGTGGTTAGTTTGTTTGAAATAATAATTATATAATACTCTGTTATATTATTATAAGTAGAAAATACGAGAACGGAGTAAAGTGTAATGTGATGTTTAGAAATGAATAAAGAAACATTGTATGGGTACTCGGAGTGATATGTGTGTGCAAAACAGTGAAAAAAAAAATAGCATACGACATATAAAGGGCTAATAATGGTCTTTAGATATTATTAATAATAATATGCAGTATTATGAATGGATAGAGATGGAGAAAAGGAGGTCAAAAGAATAAAAAAAAAATGTGCGCATAGAAATGAAAAACTGTAATTTTCTTCGTTGCAGGATCACTTATTAGTTATTGTGATCGGGTATAGATTTGAAGAATCGGAAGACCCTCAAAATAGTCTGTATGAATGCCGGCCCAGAGTACATATTATTATTTGAAAAAAAATGCATTGGTCTTTAGTCGTTGTGCATTCATAGGAGTTGCGGTGCTCATAGATATATTTTAATACATAATGCACCAAGCATATAATAATGAAGAATGATCATAGGACGACTTTGGTGGGCTGCAATTCATTTTACACGATCTCTTAACCGCCCCAACGACGGTATTTCAATTAATCTTTAAGAATATATCGAATATCTATTATAGTATACGAATATAATATGTAATTTTATTTTTCGTAGGTTATATGATAACAGTTGTCCGGCGGAATGTTATACAAAGTAAATCAAAGTATCCACAAAACACTTAAATTATGTGTTGTTTCGTTATGCAAAAATGAAGTATCGATCTATTATTAAGATTATTAGGTATGCGTTGTAAACACATACACGACTTATCAACAGCTCATAAATATACGTAAGCCATATATTCTGTACCTACTGAAATATTTCACACGCACCTAGATAGATAATTTATCACCAATGAACAATATATAAACACTATGTATTATGGAGAATTTTCGTTCGCTTTACATACAGTCTGTATTATAATGATAAGTTATGATATATATGAAATTTAAAATGGAGCAAGTAAATCGTTTTTGTTTATATTCACGAACCGCGTGTGACGAAATGGATTCACGTCATTTGTACGCCCACTTCTACATATTATTATTGTTGTTATTATAGGTATTAAAGATACCTACGTACAATATGCTATGATGATGTAGGACGTATAAACCGAACATAGTTTTTACGTACAAATATGGTCAAATCATTCTATACTACGATCCAGAATATAACATCGGATAAAACGATGTAAGTACATTTTTTCAAATATCTAATGTATACATTAACGGATTAGCTATGAATTGCTCGTTGAATAATATTGCAATATTACGCGGGGCAATACTTTTATTCTGCTCTATTTTTATAAAATGAAGACCAATTTATGTTATTGTATACAGCTCTGTAAGTGTATTATGTTACATTGTTGCTAAGTATTTGAACAGTATATGATGCGTATTGCGCACTACCACTGTGCCACTGTAAAAAATATTCAAAATGTTAAATAATGGAATACATTAAAAAAAAAATTCATTATTTAAATATTATTTCCGAGGAATAGTTAATGTCAAAATTGTTGATTGTCAAATATAAAAAATCAAAAAAATCTTAAATTATTAATGCATTCACTCTGAATATCAAATAATTAGATTCTATATAGTTTTTAATTCAAAGATGTGCATTGTGCATGTATTAAATAAATGTGTTTAAATAATTTATTCGATGAAAATAGATATATATATAGACTTACAAAATCCTCATAAAAATAAATGTATTTTCGTAGTATACACTACACCGTAATTTAGTGGTATGATTGAGGATTGATCGCTCGAAGATAATATCGATCTGCAATGCGTACATTGTAGTAAGTGGCTGTAACATGGCGTCCGACTACCGATTAGATTTTAAAGGGAGAGTGAAATT
Organism: Aphis craccivora; assembly: GCA_009835225.1. Taxonomy (NCBI): domain Eukaryota; kingdom Metazoa; phylum Arthropoda; class Insecta; order Hemiptera; family Aphididae; genus Aphis; species Aphis craccivora. The sequence goes on along the minus strand of VUJU01000169.1, from coordinate 148,604 downwards.
ATTTTTATAGCTTATTAGATTCTTATAAAATCATAAAAATATGCTATAACGACAGCACTTTGGTTTTAACCATATATTTCACTTGCCCGTCGTTATTTAAACACGAAATTTAAGCTATTTACCAATCTCCAAAAACTCGGTATAGGTAACATAATAGTCAATAAGTATACATATTTTCTGTCAAGCTTAACACGACATAATAATATTATTTGCATATTGTTCAGAAATATATAGTATATGGATTACAATAATATAATGTAATAATGTGTACCATTGTTCACTGCATAATATATAGCTGTGTATTCGGTATTATAGAAGTGACAATTTAAAAATTATTAAAAAGAATTCGACATTCGCGCCTTATATTCAGTTACGTTCCTATACATTTTAACGTATGCGTGCATAATACACATAGAATAAATACAGAATATAGGTAAATAATATACATATTAAAAGTATTCTATGATACGCAATACAAATATTTTATATTATTATGTTATTACATATTTTTCGTTGCTGTATACATTCGTGTTCGCGGCTGAAATCGAGAAGTGACAAATTAATAAAAAATATTGTTTACATTGTGTAACACAAGTCGAGTATGGGTATAACAAAACAATATATATAAAATTCTCGAAAAATCAAAAACTGCAATAATAATAGTAAGTGTACAATACGTATATATAATATTTATAATATGTAACAGCGTAATATCGACAATTATACAACATCTAAAAAACCGGTATCTGTGTGTGTGTGTCGCTAAAACCTATTTTCTGTAGACAATAAATATTAAATATATTATACGCGTACAAGCAGCCGTACTGGTTTTCATTTATTTATTTTCCGTGAAAGGTTCTTATATTATGTGTACCCGTGATTAAATGGTTTTATGTAAGTTTATAACAGTACAGGCACGCATAATGTTAATGGCAAACCCAAATATTATTTTTGAAATCTTTATAATATATTATGCTGTTATAAGCACCCGTGTGATGTTATTTTATAATGGATAGAGGAACGACCGTATGCGTAATACGCGATGTCCACAGTAGGTATACGTTTTCGATCGGTCGTAAACACAAACATTATTGCTTATTATGATACATATTACTTATTATTATTTTGAAATAAAATTACGATCCGTCAGTATCACGAGATACGTTAGTCCGGTCGACCGAGCAACGTCTCCGACGACGGTCAAACACTCAAACGTATAATATAATTGCACAATAATAGTTTTAAATTAGACATCGTACTTTTATAATATATATATATATATATATTAAATCCTTTGGGCAATAATTATTATAATTATAATTACATTTTTTTTTTTTACCAACGATTTAGTTTGATAATAATAATAGCTCTGCACTGTAACATCATCATTTTTTAAAGGTTATTTTTATAGTAATTGATATATAATAATTAACGTTTATAGTGAACCGGTTTTAAAAAAATCGCTTAGGTACTTACAAAAATGATATAATTAACCCATTTATGAGTATCACCAATATGTTTCGAATACTGTACATCACAATAAAAACTAGCTGCATCTAAAGAATTATAAATATACCTATACGTTATGTATTATTTATTTTCACTTATAAATGGAATTGATATTTTGATTTAAAATCCTACTCGTAATAGGGCATGAAAAAAAATTAAAATATTTTTAAGATTGAATTTTTCGCAAATATATTACTAATAATAACACTATATATCTACTCATTTAGTTTTGTTATAAATTATAATTAATAATATGGAGTATTTTGATGTTACAGTTTGTAAAATGTATCGTTGCTACTCTTCTGAAGTATAAATGGATAAATGAATTCCTATGATCCCTTATTTAATATATTAAATATCAAATATCACATAAAAATAGTAAAATTATTTGTTATTTTGCGTTTGGAAGAAAAAATTTTTTATTGATTTTATGTAAATTAGTCTTATAATAAATTGTATTTAATGGATGTAGAAATTGTAGGTTATATTAAATATTTATAATTATAAAATTATACAGAACAGAGTAGATATATAGCACAAAAATAATTTATAACAATCATTATCAAGTACCTAATTTAATTTTTTTTATAAAATCTTTTATAGATCAGTATGTTGTGGGTAATATTGATTTATTAAGAATTTTAAATAAAATGATTTATGAATTATAAATTATAACATACATTATTTAATTAAAATTATTTATAACTTTTAATTATATCTGTACCAATATTTAACGATACAATTTTATCGTAGTTGTAGCCTAAAAACATTTGATTTTTATAAAAAAAAATGTATTTTTTGTTTTGTTTTACACGTTTTATCTTGATAAATGTATCGTATAGTAAAATATTTAGAATTTTTATATTTATATACATTAATACATTGTAAATAAATAGGGAATATTTCTATAAGTGCTAAACAACTCTTCACACAAGTACCTACTACCTAATATTGCAATAACATTTAAAAAATTACAATCATTTAATTTATTATTGCTATTTTTGGATAAATAATAAACCTACATAATATTTTATATTTGATAGGTTTAAATGGTTTAATATAATACCTAAATAGTTTACTGATAAACGTTAATGATTGTGTTTTTTTTTTTTTAAAGTAATTATTCTTCAAAATGATTTTACACATTATGTTTTGTATTGTGACAAGTATTTCATTCATAATACGCAACCATACAGTTGTTGAATAACTTCACTGTTTATGAATAAATTAAACGTAAACGATAATAACAATATGTAATGATAATTTTGAGAATGAATCGCAAATGTACATTTTTTACCTGTACTGTATAATTGTACCTTACTCTACATCTTTATGTAACGGATAGCTAAATGGCTTATAATCAAATTAAAATTGTTTGTTTGATGTGTCCCATTATACTTTGGTACATAACCTGCCGTACGCGCCGTTTCCTATATGCAAATATACTCAACACATTGTTTATTGACTTTTGCTGTGTTAATGATGGACCTTATTATTGTCCATGTAATAGAAAGCGAGTAAACCATACTATGGGAACAAAAATCGTTTACTTATTACATCAAAGGAATCGTGACTACTTTCGAGAGAAAGATCGTAATAATATTATGAAATCTAGTGTAGATTGATAAAACTATAACGATGTAAATTTTAAATCCAAAGAGTGTAGGTTGTAAGATTGTCAGATGAAATTAAACCGAAACTGTAAATAAGAATTTAAAAAAAAGTCCTAAAAAAGTGGTTTAAATCAACATGCCTACCTAACAGCTCAGAATCCGTTCGTGTTTGGATATGATACTTTCGAATCGTGACTATACAATATACAGATAGGTAAGTATGATCTCGTGGCAGAAAAAAACATAACATGATAATAAGGTGTATTACATTTTTTCAAAAAATCATGTTAAAGTATAATGAACAGTATTTTAGACAATTTATTATTGTTTCATTTATTTTTTTTCAAATACCTATAATACATTCTATTAATTGCAGCGTTATAACTAATACTCGCTAAAAACTTGATAATATAGACAATGTGTAATTATGGTTTTTAAAAATTGGAAGGTAATAGCAATCATCAAGTAATGAAAGGGCAGAAATACGTTATTATTAATAATTGTATAATTTAAACCAGTTTGTAAGAACGCAACGATAGTAATTTTGCATCGTGCATGGAATAGATTGTTAAGTGCTTAATAAGCTTTCAGCAACAGTGATGATGGGTATTTAATGGCTAAATAAAGGTATATTATATACAGTACAGTACATTGCAGTTGCTTAAGACGATGCTCGAATAACACTGTATTGCGACATTAAACTAAAAAGTTGATTATTGGCTTTACTTTCTACGCGTACCTATACATCTTTGTAGTTTTAAAAAAGATTTCCATTATTACATTGTGTTCATATTTGTTTATTTTACTTTTAATTCGTAATATAATAAATGCGATAGGATCAACTGACAACCATAAAATTAATACAGCACGAGGAACCACGATGATTTTTAATTTTATTATTGGTAGATCTATGGTACACGTTTTTGTATAGTGTCTGTTGGTATGAATATATAGAAGACCATATCCAATTGGTAATTCGCTATCAGTCCGCGAACTTTGAAAATGTCATCGGGGGAATTTAGATCTACAGTATAGAAGCAACGAAAGTGAGCTTTTTTGTGGCCAAGGAGTTGAATACACAATTTAAAGTGTAGTTAATTTGAAGTAATTTTTTTTCAGGGAAGTCTGACAAGATTCGTTGATACTCTCATCTATAGCAAATTATTAACAAGCTAATAATCTCCATAAATCATAAGTATTCAAAATATTGGCATAATTTATATACTAAATACTTATACCTAGTTATTTTTTATTATACGTATTAAATTTATGATAAATGTTTTTTTTTCTAGGACTTGGTTTAAATACTGAAAATTGGGGTCAAAAAACGTCTATTAAGGGTGATCTTCCAACACACCCACCCCCTAAGCTCTAGTTATTCAGATTAAGGAAAACCACAAAATAAATTTATACGATGTATTTAATTTTTACTTAATATATCAGGCATCAATAATAGGTAATGTAATATTCCAAAACACTACCCTGCTGTGTATCATTAAATTACACACGTGTTGATTCTATCACTGATAGTAAAAACTTACAAGTTATAAGTTATAACCTACAAAATCAATTAATATTTTGAATAGATATCCGGGATCGCATAATTGCACCGCTGAAATATGACGGGCTTTATACTATATACCCTAACAATGCGCACAATTAAAATTGAAATATTCATTTAATTCGAGATTGTGATAGTCGTAGTTTTGATTCTTGAATTTTGATAAGTAGGTTATGTTTTTTTGATAAACTTACAATATAGGGAAAAAAATATAGTGTAAACAAATTCGTCGTTGCTGGCGCCAATCTGTTAATTGCATAGTCTAACAAGTTGGCTGTGCCTCGGGCTCGACTGTTTCGAGAATTCTGAAAGCACGAGTCAATACCGTCCAAGCCAGCGAAAGAGAACCATCCCGAAACGGGTTTCGCAAGATTTGTTTAATTGCACCGCTGTAGATATTATTATTATTATTTAATTTCGATTATTTTCTAGCGAGAAAATATAACAACAAAATGTAACGACCACTAAATTACAAAATCAGTAAAGGTACTCACAATAAAATATATAGTTTCGCTATTAATCAATCGCATGTTAATTCAAAAAAAAATCTCATTGTCTAACTATAAGTTAATACGAGAGAATTCTTAAATTTTTAAGTAACAAATGAAAACGTATTTTAACAATAATAGTTAACAGTTCGAAGTTTTTAAAATTTTTAATTCTTGAAATAAAAACTACTGAAATCGATTAAATAATTTGAAAATAGATTACCCTTGGTAGCATCTTAATATATTTATGAAAATAAATAGGTCATTGAACTATCGTGACAACTATTGATCATAAGTTTAAATTTTTAAGTTATTTTAATGTGAAGGAAACTTTTATTTTTTTATATATTTTGTTATACCTTAAACTTTTAGTTTTTACAAACTAGAGTCTATCTTATATTAAATAATATAATATAGATAATACTCGTAATAGGCAACCATATGAATTGGTCATCGAATATTCAAAAATAAAATCACGTAAGGCAAATATAAGTATAATTTAGGTAACTGTTATTTTCTATTACCAAGTAACAATGATTAAATAATTATTTTCGTAAAATCATTTTATATATAATATAAAAGACATATTAATTTACTTTTGCAAAATCATGATTTTTTTTTTAAAATTATTATAATTTTATAGTAGGTATACCTACTCTACAAGAAACTTTTTAAAAAAATATGATTTATTTGGGTTCAAGTAATTTAGGTAAAAAAATATCATAGTGAATCTACTATTGAAAATATTTTTATAATGTTTTGTTGTTTGTTAAAATTATTATAATTTAAAAACACTCATAAGATACAAAATACTTATAAAGGTGGTGCAAGTTAGTAATCGTGACATGAGTCATCAAAATATAAAGAAAACAATAATTTGTAGATTATAGATTGTTGACACGAGTAGCACAATACATATAATATGATCAAGAAGAGAATCAAACAATAGCTGGTTGGCAATCACGAGTGGACACTTTCTATTCAAGGACGAGTATCGTGCCAGATTGCAAAATATAATATAAATAATATAATACAGCATAAAATTAATAGAGTCTTAAAGGATTAATTATTAAATGATATGGTGGCTTGTTCCGATTAAGAATTATAATATGTACAATATATCATAGTAAGTATTTTATTCTATATAGTCATAATAGTTAGCTAAAATTATAAACATATTGTAAAATTTAATGTAAAATATTTTTTGTTATTATTCTATTTCATGAGTAATAAGTTATTATAGGTATTAAAATACTAAAAGTTTACCGATAATTTAGATTATGTGAGCTGCAGTAGTCAAATTATAAATTTCTAAAATATTTAAAAATCTGAAAAGTAAACAAGATAAATGTATTCACCTACATTTATAATACTACCAAGAAAAAGTCATAAAAACTGTAAACATATTTTTCCATTATAAAAATAATCAGGTACCTATAGTTTATATGTTCTTACATTTTTGAAGTAATATTCATAAATTTGTTTCTTCTCAAAAGTTTTATTGACTGGTTTAATTTAATACATAATTTATTATGCATTAATAAACTTAACTATTAAATAAAAATTAATAAAAATTATATTTTTTTTATACATGGATTATCAGTTTCATCAATTATAATGTTTTTGTTTAATAACATATAGATTTATAATATAAGAGTATACATAATAATATATATTTTAAGAACATTATGCAAAATATTAAAATTAAAAATAATTATTTTTGTTAAATAAAAATTTAGTTTATAAATACTGCTACCTGCTGACTAAGTTTAAAAAATGTTTTAAATTTCTATTTTGAAAAATAAATTATCAAATAATAAGTATTAAAAGTTTGAAAATACGTACACCTTATTATAAAATGTACAATAAATGTATAGGCACAAATATTGTATAATAGATAATAATTGTTATGACTCTATTGATGATTTAAATCGATAGATTACCTATCTTTAAATGACTTATAATTTTCTAACTCGGTAAAAAAAAAAATACTGATATTTTGATCAATTAATAATATAATTAAAATAAAAAAAAATTTTCACAAACATATAAAGTATACTAGGTATGACGTTATTGTTTAAATAAATATAATTACAGGTAGGTACTTCCGAGGAATGTGTGTGAACTTTGTTTTATATAAATTGCCTCAAGTTTCGTGACTTCTATATAGGTTTTAGTTATTCAGAAATGATCTCTGGTATATCCACGGACGTGACTGTTTTTTAGAGCAAGCAAAAATAATATGACCACGAATTATGTTTTAAATTATCCTTGTGATGGATACCTTCGATTTATAAGAAATTATTGCGTTTAATTAAAATTAATTGCTGTCTTTAGTCGGCCTAAACTGTTTTTCATGCAATCTTGAAGATCACGGTTCTAATTTAAAGTAGGTAAGGCAAATCTTTATTACGATTCATATAACGATAGTAATTTATGATGTACAAGGTATAATAATAATAAAATTTTAAATATAATGAAAGCAAATATTCATCCTTCAGTATTAACACATCTATTTTAAATCCTTAATAACTTCCGAAAATATAATAATGTGCATTCAAAATATAATAGTTTGGAAATTTATATTATATGTAATGTATAATATCATGATTTGACTTATGTAAAATATCCATTTGTATACTTATAACGAAAACTAAAATATTTAATCCTTACAATATAAGTAAAAAACAATATTGAATATACTTTCATATGAACATAAAAATGTCGATCCTTTCAAATCTATATTGATCCAAATCAAAAAATTATTTTCAAATTAATATTTGCATAATAATTAAATACCTTTAATTATATATTGAATAAATATTTGAAGTATTTAGATGAATGTTTTAGATTAATAGGTATATTAGGTATACGCTTTATTGTTAGAAACGATTATTAGAAATGTACATATAATTTTTATTTTTCTAACATCAATTACTTTATTTGAATTTATTTTTAAAACACTGATCAATCATATCACATTGTTGTTATCGACCTAACAATCATAATAAATCAAATGATATCTGAAAAATACTTGTATGCAATTTACAGTGTTTACGATTCAGCAGTAACAGTGGCATTATTATTATCAATGTTTTATAAAAATTCGTAAGCTACTTATAAGAAGTAAGAACTGTGCCCTAGGGCATGATACTACGAGTACTTATGTTGAAAAATATTGTATAATATGTACTTTAAATGAATAATGATCGATGCGATGATTAATGGAATGGACGGATCATTTGTTTCCTCCTGGTCAGTAAATCGGTCAAAGTTTCACACCGATAAAATCTAGTTTATACCAATATAGAGAACAATAATACACTTCTATATTTATATACATGACCGGCGGCGGCTTACTTTCATTTTATTATTTTTCATTATTTGTGCTTCGAGGGGTAATACGTAATGGTATAACAAAAAAAAAAAAAAAAAATGATGAACATAAATAAGTGTATAACATTTATTTACAATTAGCTTATACATAGACCCATAATCGAAATTGTTTCACGCCACGAGTCGTTAAATATATTATGCACAGTGAATTTTTTTTTTTTAAACAACTTTAAGAGAATTTTAACTTGCAATATACGATGTCAGATTGTTAAAGAAAGTACCTATTGTTGGTTTTTTGACACATTATTTAATTTATATGCTTTTAGTTTTTTTAATAATGTGTCTAATATCTATTATTTCAAATTATTATTTTTGAGTTTGTGTACCTTTATCTGGAGTTAACATATATTTTTATTATTTAAAAATTTAAACTGTTCAAAGATCAACTCTTGCATATTAAGTTATCGTTAACAATTATTTACAACATAAATAGTGTAGATTTTATGATTAAAATAATATTTTTCACATTACTAACATTAGTTATTTTTCACACAGTTATATGAAAAAACTGCATTGATGATTAAAAAAAATCTTGAGCAAGTATTTAATGAATTATGTGTAGGTACTCAATATGTAATCAAGAGTTTATAAAATATTTTCAAAATTAAAAATGATAAAATAAATATTGAAACTCGAATAGAACTTATCACTATTGCGATGCTCTACTCGTCATTATTAATACGAATACAATTTTCATTATACCTACCTAAGTTAAATAATATCGATCATGAAGTATAATAAATAGATCATTGTTCATTGATCATTTTTGAAATTATAAATTATAAACTATATAAGAGAAAGTTGTGAGAAAATTGTTTGATATTTTAGCAAATATAAGTCGCTAGTTAGTTAAATATATTTCAAATAATTCTTTGTGCTAACATTAGAGTATTGAAAAGATTAATATTATTATATTTGTACATATTGTTTAATTACACATAATATAGTTTTTTTTGTATTGTATGTGTTTTGAGTCAGGTTATTCTGCAATACCAACTGGCTACTGGATACTACTTACAGTAAATATTTGTTCTATTTTTTAAAAAAAAAAAACATAATATTATATAGTACCTACACTCGTATTTTAAATTTTAAAAATACAAGTAAAAAAGTATATTTATTATTTTAAATAGGTATCTATTAGATGATAATGCATTTTAATAATATTCCACTCTACTAAATAACAAAGATATTATTTTGAATTTTCAATACTTCAATTGTTAATAATAAAATTATTTGAGTAAATTATTAACTATTATAACTACTATAATTGAGCATCAACTATGATAATATTGTAATTTTATGAGTACGAATCACTTCAACGTTTAATATATATGAATAGTGTGTTTGGTGTATACTTTTAGTAAAATCTTTGTAAAACCATTAAGGATGAAAAAATGCCTAAAAGTTATATTATGTTTATAATTTATATGTGGATATTACGTTAGGATTTTTAAGCAAAGGATTTAAAATTATAAAATGCAACCATTATAATACGAATAATTATAATAAGTTACACACGTTTATTGAAAATAATTATCTAAATTATTGGGAATAAATAATGATAGATCATGTACATGTTTGTCAGTTATTTTGTTTATCCGACAGTTCTATGTACCTATCTAAACATACATGAAATATCATTCGGTATTTAGTTTATTAGTCTGTTGAAATTAATATTAAGAAAATTGACTTCGTTTTATATGTATTAAAAATAACATATTATTTAAAACATATTCGTTATAAAAATATTGGTTGTATCTTATTACATTTAATCTTAACATGAACATTGAGTAATATACATGTTATATTTCTAACGATTTTTGTCATTTAAATTTCGATTATAATGATAACTGTTGATAATATGACATTGGGCTTACACAGTCTCTCTCCTCCCAAACAACACCTAGCTATCCGATTTCGACTGCCAATCCCATGAGCGTTCTTGAACAAATGTCACATTGTATTCCACGAGGATAGCATAATATTAAAATACACCATACGTCCATATGATATATATATAATTATTGTGCAAGTTATGTATAAATACATATAGGTATAATGTAAATTTTAATATTAACACACACACACGTGTTGGCATAATGACAGCTCGAAAATATTTCGACTTAATATCCATTTCTAGCATCGTATTAATTCAAGTATGCATCCATGCCCATTTATTATGTTTGAATATACTACTATTTGCAATTATTCGATGGTTAGGTTATGGCTATTATAACTACACTTATACATATGTATAATAAATAAATTATAACGCTTACCTAGGTATATTGTGTTTGGACACAATGTAACTACATCATTACGATAAAAATGTGTTCAGAATTACTAACCGGTTGAATGTGTGAATTATTTTAATATTCTAGAATCTAGAAGAATAATTAATAAATGGGATCATAATAGTAATAATAGAAAGAACAAGGTTTATTATTACGCTTATATTATTATATGGTGCATTATTGTATCAATTAAACATTACATTTATACAATTTAACTAATACTTCTAATCTAGGAATAATAAATTGAAAATTTGAGAGCACTTGAATATCTGCAACGACTATTTTTTTGTTTTATTTATTTACTTGTACTTATCAGTACTTTTTATACTTATGCGTATCATATTGTATTTTATAAAAATAAATGTTTTAACTTTTGTTTTTTTTAAAAAAAAAATGTATTTTTCTACTTTTATTAAAAAAGTAATCAATTAACTCAAATATACATTTTTGGGTAAAAGTCAATTAATTTTTTTGTGCTTTTATAATAATTGTTTCGGTTAAATAGCACATACTATGTATAGAACGTAAATATTTTGTATAATTGTATAATCAATTATTTGTATTTGTATTTCTAATTTTAACAGAATAACAGATAAAAGAAATAAATTACAATTACAATAAATCAAAATGACAATATGTGTGTGTATTATGTAGGTAAATAGATACACATACATAATGTATATTATCACATGATATGTTAAAACTTTTTAAAAATAAAATATAACATACAATTTGTACATTTTAGTTTCATATTATCTATAAGTAAAATTATTTAATATTATAATTTATACATTTTTTTATTTTCCTTCTACATTATTCGTATAATATAATGTGTCAAATACCATAATATGTCATGGCTAATTGTCATAGATACCTCGCATAATTTAAAATAATAATGAAAAAATACAATTTGAAATACAATCAATTATAAAGTTTTGTATTATATTGACAAAAAATGACAAAAAAAAATTGACGCTAGAATTTTTATTTTATTTTGTATATTATCTATATAAGCAAACAATTTCTGTTCAAATTTAAAATGTATTAGTGGCATAGTGCTTGTACAGTAGGTATAGCATACAATAGGTACCTACTTGTACCTTGCATGTATTTTTCAAGTTACATTGCACTATTATATTGACCTTAACAATTATAATTTTAATTGCTTAGTTTCATTTGGTGTATTGTTATTTATTAGTACACTATAAATAATGAATACTAATGAATTCCAGTTATAAAACAGTATTTGATATTTTAAACATTTATGGTTCAACAACATTCGTATCAAAATAATTACAAAAAATTAAAAAAAAAAAAAAAATGAAATATTATGTCCATCAACTAAAACCTTAGCTATGTGACATTGTTAAGAAATAGTGTGGCTCTATCAAGATTTTAGTGTTAGGTTAGATATCTTTTACTAGTTTTTCATTAGGAAAAAAAAGGATCTTTGTATTGAAATATAAAAAGAGGTTTTTATGTCTATAATATTTTTCTATAATTAATTACAAACTTTTCCCATTAAAGCACGTTATATTATTTTAATTTGATCACTATAATCATAAATAATATAGAAATCTTACGAAATTTAAGCAAATGAATTGCCCTAAACGATGTAAGTACCTATATAAGTATCTATAATTACTGTACCGACTAGTACTCATGTGTAACTAGCGTTCGACCGCTCAATACTTTGTGATTTTAATATGCAAACACACAATGTCGAATTCACTGCAAGATATTATTCTCGCACATTCAATATTATTTGTGTTGCATTAACTATAGTTAATAGATATAACACGATCGACTATCTCGGGACCATCGTTTACCTATGTGTATATTTAGATATAAGATATCGTAACCGTAATATTGCAAAATCTTATTAGAATTATTCTACACATGGGTGTATTAAACGCGTATATTCAGACAATATTGTGGTATGTCTATTTATGTGTTATTTTACACTTTGTATTGAAGACCAGTTTATACATTTTGTACAATGTAGGTATTATATATAAGGACATTCCAATTAAATTATTGTATTGGATTTATTGCCCGGATTTTTAGCACACATTTTTGTATATCGTATATATATTTTATAACCTTTTCCAATCGTTTAACAACAAATTTGTATAGACATATAGTGTTCCTATTATTACCTCTATTATTTACAATACGTGTAAATATACTATATAAGATGAAATTAAATTACATTTCAACTATATGATGTAAAAAAAAAAAAAAAACTATTATACAACGAAGTATATAGTACCTACATTATAATAAATAGAAAAATAAGTACCTATAAACGAATTGCATTTTAATAACTGACTTATAAATTATACATCGATGTCGTATTGACGTATTGTTGTGATGTGAGAATAAGGACTATATTGTGTTAAACTGATATGATTATAATATATGACGTAAATAGTTTTAATAAGTAGGTATAGATTATAATGTTTTAAATAATATAAATATTGTATTAAAAATAATTTAACTAAGTTTATACATATTTTAAAATTAGGTAGAAAATATCTCTAATATTTTTTAAAAGACATGAATATACAGTATAAATCTAATAAAATACAAGTATACATGGTTTTTAAGTATTGTCTTGAAAAATAAAATAAAGTGTAATATACAAAATGTATAAGAATAATATAATAGTTGTTTATATTTTACAAATTTTAGGATGAAAATGAATGAATGAAATTGAATTAATATTAAAAAACAATTGTAATAATTGTATAAATTTGTGATACGGATATAGCCGATATAGGTCTAAATGTATAAATACACTGTGGCTTCTATTATGAAGAATTGAAGTACCTACATAGTTGAATATTTGGAGAATATTTGTTTAGTTATATACAACCGCAGTGCCTAGGATACTTAAACCATGAGGATTTTTTGACGTATTGGATGTTAATACTGCAATTATGCACCAGAACAATGAAGTTCATTGGAGATTATTGTGTAGGATAATATGGGTTCGGTTTTAGATGGCATTCAAATATCAAGGAAATGGCTCATAGATAGTTAAAAATCTATTGAATATGAGGAATTATTATATATTATGATAGTTTGGTCCGTATAACCGTGAACAATGGTGGCAGACACCTATAGTAACAATCAGCTATAGCTTTTTAAAAGCATAATTCCGAAATCAAATAATATTCATATTTAGATACATTAGTTTTTTTTATATGGTCACATTTATGACCTTGAGAAAAATTGAAATAAAATTGTTGTTATAACATTTATAAAAAAAATGCAATGATTAAAATATTATATAATTAACTTATAGTGTTTTATAAAGATATTCTATTAACGGTAAATAGTCATCATCTCTATAAACATGTACGTTAAACAAATAAAGTTTATTCATTTAAATTTTACTTATGATAATACTATAATAGGTATAAGGTACTATACGTTGTATCGATACGTGAAGTATCTATGTATACTTAATTGATTTTTAGGGAAATATACATACAATTCATAAGCAACAATCAGATCATATTATGTTAATGAAGTTTTTAATGTAAAAAACTGTTACTATAATAAAACAACATCATGTATTCATAATGTTAAATAAATATAACTAAATAATTATCTTTCTATTTAAAAATACTGCAGAATTCACTAATAAGTGCCTATACTATAATAATTGAATTATGGTAAGAATCATTAAATTCCGAAATTTCTGAAAACATTATAAAATGTGTAATTTACTAATAATAATATTTTATACAGTAAATGTTGCTGTTATAACGTGTGATATTCGTAAATATTAGACATTATACTTTTTATCGTAGGTAATTGAGAATTTTTATCCATTTATATATTTTATTTTTGCACGTATGATACTGGTTATTTTATTTATTCTTTTTTTTTTTTATATATATTTCTTTCATACTTTAAATGTTATAAAATTATTTCCGAAAAATATAGGTAGCGATGTATCATAACTATGATAATTACTCATTTTAAGAAAATATTATTGATACCTGTACAAATGCAATAATTATAATATAGTATGGCCAATATAAGTAATATGTTTGAAGTTCGAGTCGTCTTTCATGAACCAATCATTTATCAGTAATCCAGTGATATTCACAACGTGTAAAAAATATTAACTTTTTATTTTATTAACTAGGTAGTTAATACTTGAATACTTGAAATTATAAAAACTTCATTCAACCAGGGTATCATTTGTTATTATTAAAAAATAAATCGATTTTTGTAGTACGTAACGTATATCCATAACTTTATAAAAATTTAAGAACGATATTAACAGCTCTTACACATTTATTTTTTACTACCTTTCATTCTAACATACGATAACTCAAAAATCACTATATACTACCAAACATCACTTTATCTTTATTATTTAATAAAATCATAAAACAACCCAAAAGCTATAATATACGCAAAATGTTATATTATAATATATAGTATAATAAACTTTAAAATAAATTTGATTTATTTTTAGAATATAGTGACACTATGATGGAATCCAGTCAGATATTATTCGAACCAGAGGTTTGCGAAGTGATGCATTCTATAAAACAAATTATTAATTTTTTTCATTATACAATAATAGTGAATATTTTATCATAGTATTATATTTCAAAAATATTCAATTGAAGTTGTGTTTTAATGAGTTTCAAGTAATTGTTAAATGACTGCATCCAAATTAGGTTAGGTAAGAAAAAAAAACCAACAACAATACTATTTTGTCACAACCTAGTTGCTAACTTATCAACTTATCAAATAGAAACCAGTTTTGTACTTGTTTTGGTTTAGTTAAAGACTATAAAAAACTTAATGATCAATATATTATAGTAATATATTTGTTACGGTAGGCAAGGGATGTGGCCGTGGCTTTTATTATATCGTGCATTAATTTTAAAAAGATGATCAAAATGGACATTTCAAGTTCACAAATAAACGAGAGAAATATATGGTAAAAATGTTTTATTAAAGACACTATATATCTAAATAAGTTAAGTGATACATCAAAACACAGTTTGAAATGTTACCATGTTAGTATACGAGATTTTAATTGCAATTTAAAATTGAAATATTGAATTTACCCATATTATGATGGAAAATAAATACGCAACAAAATATTTAGTATCTACAAACACAAATTCATACTACCTATACATATCAACATTGAGAATTTATTCTACATCCGAGGGGTATGATATTGTTTTGGTTTATTGTTATCAACAAAAAATAGATTGATACATGTTAGCAAGGCCGGATTTATAACATGTTCCGCCCTAGGCCCTTTAAAATTGTCCGCCCCTAAGAAAAAAATGTTGTAAATATTTATATGATTTTTTTTTCCATTTCTTCAACGAAATTGGCCGCCCTAGGAGCCTTACGGGCCTAGGCTTAAATACGGCCCTGCATGTTAGACATTAGAATAAAATATCTTAATTATAATCACTATTAGATGTATTTAAGTAGGTAACGTAATATATTATATTTAAAATTTTTTCCATATTCTTCAATTTGAGAAAGTAACTACCTAGTATATTGTCTACATTTAACATATACACACAACACTGAGTGTTTTAACCATCTGTTTTTGTTTGTTAAGAAAATAATTGTTCACATTGCTCTTCATTAAATTACAAACAATGCATAGTTTGTAGATTTTAGAGGTTAAACTTATAAATAATAATTACTCATTTTGATTAAGTTAAGCGTAAACGTATACCTAACAAAATATATGGAAATCTTATCAAATTGTTTGAAATAGCTATAAATGTACAATATAATATATTTATAAATAGATGCTTTACAAATGGTTTTTATATAGTTAACTAATAAAATACAATAAAAGTTTTCTGTTTATATCATAACGTTTTTAAGATGATTTTATGAACATTAATTTTATGATGTAAACATACTCGTATAAGACATATCAAATTTTTTACAGTATACTATAAATATATAAATGCATGTTTATTACATTCATACATATATTATGCCTAGTTAATTAAGTAAGTAGTTTGAAAGCAATGTAGTGTTTACGCAATAATCAGGTTTGAAAATAAACTTCCGACAACAAGTTAACTCCCCCGCTTGGCTGACTCTATATATACTCAAATGACTTGTCCTCTGTTGGTGTACTGTAGGACGTATTCACTATTTTATACGCATATTTCTCGAGGAAAATATACGGTTAATTGTTATTTATATAAGGCTATGCGATCATATGTTCTCCTGAAGATGTTTATCCGAGTTTCAAAAGCAAACACGCGGATAATGATTATTAAATAACAACTTGTTTGGGACATAAAACAGTCAACGAGTCACGATAGACAAGTCAGGTTCATTACAATAAAATTCGTGTATCCAGAAAAATATGGACTTAATAATAATAATATAACTTAAGTCCATAAGGACTGGTTGGGAGGGGCTTTATCGTGACTTATCTAAATATCGCTATGATTATTTTTATTTTCGAGTATTATGCAAACTTTTGAACGATGCTGATGTGTATTGTCTTTAAATATTTTTGAAGAGGATCATCGTAAATAAAACAATACGACACAACGAACCGATCATTGTTTAGTGAATAGTAAATATATGACAATAGTGATAACCGTAAAGTGAGATTAACATGAACACTTGACTCATTCATGATTGTCACACAATATGAGGATAACGCTAAGACATATAATTCCTACATATTACATATAACAATGTGAATAAATTACATGTTAAGACGATGTGAATAAATACTTATATAAGGTGCCTGAATAAGGTTTATACTAAGGACATCTAAATAATAATCCTCTATATTTTGTCAGCTCAATTGTACCCCAATTCAATGTTCTAATATAAAGAAATATAAATTTATAAAAAAATGAATGCACCTGAAATGCGTTAGGTATTTATTATTTTTATTGAGTGTAACAATATTATAATACAAATTTACTAATATATTATTATCTATCATTATATAATTTATTATATTTTATTTCTAATGTTAAAATATTAATTTATCTTTTATAAACCAGTAGTTAGTTCGTAGTTTCGTACTAAATTAAGATAACTTATAGTCAAGAAAACACCATATAAATATATAATATATGTATAAAATGTAATTAAGAATATAGATAGTGTACTATGAATATTATATTTGGAATATTTTAATCTGCAGAAACTATAAAAGTGTTTATTGTATAATTATATAATATATACGTAGATATTAGATATTATTAAATACGATACCCATTTCAATATTGAAGATAAATAAGTAAATTCAAGTAAAATATATTAAGTTAATATTATATTTTTAGGAATCTTAGATTTATTTTTTACTGATCCATGACATGACTTGTATTATAAGAAATTTTATTGATACTCTAATAAGTATCTAACTGAAATAAGATTTTTTAAGACATCCCAATTAAATAACGATCAAAGTCTTATCTGTTTTATATTAATAAAAACTATGACGGGCCTATAAAAATAAAA
This sequence comes from Aphis craccivora, assembly GCA_009835225.1. Lineage (NCBI taxonomy): Eukaryota > Metazoa > Arthropoda > Insecta > Hemiptera > Aphididae > Aphis > Aphis craccivora. The sequence continues at coordinate 130,234 of VUJU01000169.1, read as the reverse complement.
AAAAATTGCTGCGATTTATTATAAAGTCATTTTAGAAATAATAATATGATTTAAGATTTTAAGAACAACTAGTAAAGAGAATCAGAATCTTGCAGATATGAATATCAAATAATTTTATTGTGTTTATTTGATGAGAACGATAAATTATTATTATTTTTTAACAATATTGTTATTACATATTAATTACTTGGGCGTCAAATAAATAACGATAATGCCATGGCTGTCAGCACAAGGTTCTCAAGACCTCTGTATTCAAGGTGTTGATGTTAAACTAAATTACATACGTTTACTAAACTTGCAGAGACCGCTCGTCAAGGGAATACGAGGGAATATATGAATGATTCGAGCCACTGATAACATATAATATTATGGTCATTCAGTACATCAGTACATCAACGTAGACCGAGGTCAAGGGATTTTTACTTAACAAGAATCAGTGATGCTCATTGCCTTAAAAAGTATTCATACAATTATTATTTTACACGGAGGTCTAAACGAATTCATAAATCGCGTGTATCCCGTTATTATTATAGCTTGTGTAATTTTTTTTTATTTTACATTATAGTATCGGAAGACATAATACATCTATATGTTTCCAACATTTATGTACCTAGACATAAAATCATAGAAGTGAACTAGATCCGTAGTAATGTAGTATACAACATGTATAACATTATATATTATAATAATATACATCTATTCGTGTTATTTAATTAATTATATTTAAATGGAGCATTTCGTAAACGGAAAGTATAATATTAATAAATAGATAACTATCCGAAGAATATTTACTCAATATGTATCTATTGAGATACAACGTTTCAGATAACAAAAACACGCTGTGTCAAATTCGTGCACAAAATTATAGAGATAATCTTATATAACTCATAAACGATTTGATGAAAGTCGTTCATCGTTATTTGTTATAAATACGCTGTATATTATTATACAAGTATATGAAATCATAAATAAATTTTCATTTTAAAATGTATTACTTACTTATTATTTTGACAACATAAATGATTAGCCAAAAATTGTATAACCTTTTACAACAACTACATGAAAATGAAATAGTTAAATATATAATAAATTATATAATTCAAAACATTATTTAAATTATTCACGCTCAAAACGTATACGTAGCATATGTTATAATATTATAAGATTAATAAATGTATTATAAGTAGTTTTTTTTCAAATTTCGAAATCAAAATCTCGATTTTTTTTTAAAAGATGTTTTTGTGGTTTCATTTTTAAAACCTATAGTGTATAAGAATTGGAATGTTAAACTAAATATAAGTTATGTTGACTGTTCGTGCATATGGAAGACACTAGATTGCAGCATCTAACATAAAGCATGAAATACATATTTCAAACAAGAAAATATGTACCTAATAGAAATAATAACATAGTTTTAAGTTTAAATAACATTTGAATAAGCTAATTGGACTCAAATATTATAGTGAATGACAAGATATATTTTTTTAATGAAATAAAACTATGTCATTATACCTTTTCTACGAGATGACATACTTTTTGTCCCGTAATTGTGTTAAATGTAGTTATGTAACCGTAAGATATATATTTTATAGATCTTAGAAAAAAAGCTTATTCCTTGTCAATCATATCGTATATAAAATAAAACTTAACAATGCAATTGTTCATAATAATATGTACATATAAATTAAAAATTAGGTATAATTATAGCTAGTTTATTTAGGGGTTTTATACTAATTATATTCATTATTATTTAAAATTGGTTTCTTGGTTATATTATAAGTTATAGCTGTTAATAATAAATATTTTATGTTTTTTATTTAATCATGAATATTATCAGTACAAAAAAAAATAAATAAATAAATAATATGTATAAAAATGTACAATGGCTATTGACTATTTAAGTTATTAAATCACTCGATGAAAATGAAAACTACTTTTAATTTTAATACGTATAGATACCTTATAAATAATATAGAAATGCTTAATATACTTTAATGTTTGACTGTTCCGTCACATTCATTATATAAAAAGCAAACAGAGGTTTTTTATTATTTTCAAATAATATCATTTTAGTAATAAAATATAAACGTAAAAACGCAAAAATTTTCAACATTCTATGTAATACATTTTTAATTAATATCAAAATTTAATTTAGTTTTCTTTAATTTAAATGTAAATTTAGTTATACATTATGATCACAGCGTTTTTTAGTTTTTGTTGATGTTATTTTACGTATGTGATTGACCTTATTTTTCGAAACAATTATTTAAGCACGAGAAGAAAAGAAAAGAATATAATATATACATTCATAATCTTCTTAAATATGATATTCAGTTATAGTGGCCATAGGTGCATAATATAATATAATACTACGGTAAAATAAACTACTTATAATATTATATTATTATATAATAAGGATTAGTATGCAAACAGTATATGTTATATTACAATGTACGAAATAGAGACTCTCACTATTGATCAAAAATCAAAATACAATGTAAATTGTCGTAGACATTGTGATCTAGTATAGCTTAATATCTCTATAGTAACCAGTACTGTATAATTATATGAATTTTGTTCATTAAATTTAGAAAATACGAAGTTAAACATCTTCAACATAAATTTATGCTTTAATAACTGGGTAGACTTGAATAATTCAAATGTATAATCTGTATACTTTTTAATAAATTAATTTTGAAATAACTGCAGCGTATCACGTAACAAAACCTAACCCGATCCTGCAGTAGTTTGCACAGTATAGGTACACATCATATTACCAAAATGTTTATTGTTATTTCTTGCAAACACTCATACACCGCATCGTAATATTTGTAATATGATAAAATAATAATTTATAGTTTTCTATTACAGTGTCTTTACTTGAATAATCATAAATATGAGACTACTCATTAATTAAATAAATGGAAAATCATTTCGAATGGTTTTTGAAGGACTTACCATTATAATATTATTATTATTTTTTTTTCATTCGAAATTCTTTTAAATCAGTAGCCGTTGAGGTAGTTTTTCTCACACATAGCCAAATTATTGAAAAATCGAAAATTACACTTTAATGAACAGACAATAGACTTAACGATTTGTTATAATGTTGGATTATGAGCAACTTTCAGAACACACCTTCCATCCGAAAGAACGAAGAGAGATATCAGAGAATTATATTATTATATGATATAAAAAATTATAATAGGTAACACATTAGAATATTAGATACGAATAATACGTGTTATGAGATATTAATTATACCCATAGATGCAAACCGTTTAGAAATGGATACTTAAGTAGCGAGACAAATGTTCAGACATAAGCATATTTGAACTTTTAATATTTATTCAAGTTGTTAAAAAATAAATTATTATTATAATTTTATCGATATCATATTTTGTACGTAAAAGTATGTGTTTTAGATTTAAACGATGAAATTAAAAATATAGATTATAATTTAAAAGTAAAGAATAATCTGGATAATATTATAAATCGTACGTAAGTGCATAACTTACAGTTATTTAAATATATTTACTACTTCGCCGTTAAAATAGGGAATTAACTATTATAGCGTCGTACATATTATAATACACGACTCCTCATTTAGAATATTTGTCGTTGTAAACTGAAAATATAATAATATAATTGGCCAAGAAGATAATTAATAACGCGATATGAGTTATTATTCCATTATCGAAATCCGGGTGTTAGCTATATGGAATCCTAAGTGCATAGCATACTAAATACTAATACTTCTGCGATTTGAGCCTATGCCTTATATATATAACTCTACGTGATAGTTGAACGTGGACTGTAAACTCGTGTTAACGGTTTGAGATAATAATATTATACATCGATATATAATAATATTGACTCGATCGTATCGGTGTCTTAAATCTCGGATCACTAAAAAATGTATCATAACAATATTGTATACAACCCTTCTCGGCCGACCCGAGTTTTTTGCGTTTTTCAGTAACATACGAGTATATACCTAAATACAACCCAACGACCAGCGGTACTATACGAAAAACCAAAAACCCCATTAGAAATTCCGAAATGGTTCGGCAACCACACTTACTTTTTAAGTATCGAGTCTCGCACACACGACTTGTGTATGCGCCCGCGTATGTGTGTATGTGTGTGCGTGCGTGGGCGGTCGTAGTGCGCGCGCCGGCAAAAAAACGATGACGACGAAGAAGTGCTTTTTTTTTCAAGTGGCGTGGACCGTATTCGCGACCGACGAGGAGCTATTGTCCAGACGTGATATCGTAACGGACTGCGGCGAATCGGACTGAGCGGCTTAGCGGGTGACACGCGCCCGGCACAGCGCACGCACGCCGTGCGGTTTAAGAGGCGGCAGTGGCAGTGCGTATATTGCCGTTCGTCCGGCGGCAGTGGACGCCGTTGTTTGTCCGTGTCCGTCCGTCTGTCTGTCTGCACGATAACGCCGTATGACGTTGTTACGATGTTACGTCGTGGCGGCGGCACCTTCCCATCGTGCACAGGGTGATTCACCGGACACGCTCGCGACCCGTAGTCGTCGTTCTTATCTTTGACAACTTTATATAGAACACGACCAGACCCCCTTTACACTTCACTGATGTTAGTCGAACGATTTTCCGAAGAAATCATCAATATAGTCATAAATCTAAGGAATATAGTTTAATTTTTGATTTATTCGAAACTTTGTATACATCACAACGATAGCACGATAGATAACGGGTTTGGAATATGTGTTCGAGTGTATTAATAAGAGTATCCGATATTACGTAGATAGGTATTATTATATAATATAGTTTATATTTCTGTTAATCCTTTTTTGAATGACTAAATTATTTAAATTTTTTTTTTTATTGATATAATTACTTTAATAATTGAAAAACTAGCAACTAGTTTGAATTTATAAACATAAATATTGGTACCTACCGCTATATAACATTCCTTAAAAATTATGAAGAATCTCATGAATTTGAAAACGTAGTCTTAAAATATATATTTGAAAATTCTAAATGTTAAAATTCGAATAAGTAATAAAAAATGGTTGTGTAGTATGCTTGTTAAATCACCCTGTATAATATTTTATCATACACGGAACATGACTTACCATCTATATGGTTATATTATGTAGTATTGTAGTGGGCCTGCAGGCGAAAATTCGCTGACGTTAGCCAATAGGGACTGAAAATATATTTCGGTCAAGCACCTCGCACCATCAAAAATCTGAAAAAATTAACCACCGAGTTTCGAAACGCGTGACGAAGTTTTCAACCGTAATCGAGATGTCCACAGGGCACAGGCTGGCGCGGGGTGGGGTTGCCAACTGCTCGAGTAATGGCACGCGGACAAAATGTGCATGCCATGTAATAATATTATGTCGCGTATACGACCACTCCTCATTCACAGTCTTGTAAAGTACTTGAGTAAAAGTTTTCAAATACTTTTTAAGTATACCCCGATACGTATTTTAAATACTTTATCAAAATATCTGAGTATTTAAATTCAAAAACTTTTTCTTTTTAGTATGTACCTATATATATTTTCTAATTTAAATTTAATCACGTAGAATAAAAAACAAATATCGAGAATATAATAATGTATTTTTATATGTGACTTATGAGTAACCGAAAATTCAAATACCTTGATATAGGGAAAGCAGATGAGTAATTCATAGTTACACCAGTCACCAAATGATAATTATGTTGTTAAATTCTCTATAATACTTATGTAAAATATTAAAATGCTAAAAAATCGTTACAAGTGATTTATAATTTTATATTTTTATAAGGTACACATTTGAAAGTATATCTATAGATACATTTTAACTAAGTATTTAAATATTTTTCAAAAATCACTATCTTTTTTTAAAAATTGCCTATTTGTTCACCGGAACAATCGATCCCATGCACCTAAAATATCGTTTTGGTTTACTAAATTGAGAATGAGAGCCCGACTAAGCATATTGTGTCATCAAACTCGTCGAAAACGTGGGGGTTACAAAAGGTCTTAGATGGACGACTGGACAAGAATAACTCATTAAGCGGTGTTGATAATACATCGTTTATTATGTAATATACCCTACGTATTAATATAATTAGCCCTTACTAACCTTTTTAATAGAAATCTATTATTTTACGTTTTGTTTTACCATAAAAAGGGACTTGTTCCAAAAGTCCGTTCTTGTTTCTAAAATAAATTTATTACTTTTTACACTCTCTTCGAAATTAAAAAAAATCAAGTAAAACATCATACTATAGAATACCTACTTTCACTGCAATAAATTCAAAATTTAAAAACAAATTTGATTAATGTTGTGAAACGAATTCTTTGCTTTTAATATGTTAAAAATTGTAATTTTTCATGTTTAATATTATATGTTTATATCTCATATGGTATTAAAAGAATATGACAACAAGCGTTCATTAATTTGCTATACAAAAATTTATCATCCGCGGAATTTATTATTTTTCTTTGAAAACAAGTTTCACAATGTCACTGATTATATCTCTACTAAGCCCACACATTAAAAAAGTGATTTGATTACATCGTAAAAGTGCATCCCACTGCAGCATATCTTCGAATCATCCGAATACGTATTATATTTTGGCACACTGGCATATATCACATAATATGTTAAACTATACTTATTTTTAAAATACTACATATACCTAGATTCTATGTTAAATAAAATAGAAATGATCAAAGTAAAATAAGACTTATAAGAGTTAAACACTGTTGGCGAAAGTATACATGGTATTAATTAATCATACCCACTAGTATCTATGTTGTGCGCCTCATAAAATTTAAGTAAAATAAATAATAAAGAAAATAAACAGAAACTTATTGATAATAAATAATAACTTTACACGATAAATACAGCGGTGGAGACGGGTATATTTTCCAATTTATTGTTAATATTATCTGTCCCACTCACAAGAAAATAAGTATCCGACTACTATATTTTTGTGTTGACAATTATTACACTCGGAGGGATCAATATCCAATTCGCAAGCCAAAAGATAATTCCATGTTATTATTTATTTACAATCATTCTTTGAAAAAAAAAATTAAGTAAATAAATCATTTTTAAAATCATTAAATGATGTCATTAGATTATAATTTATAATAATATAATACATCAAGATTACGAAAATAATGTTTATATATAAAATATTCGATCGTCATTTTTTTTTTTATACAAATATTTGTATTATTGTATACCAATAATATTATTTGAAGTTTCCGTTTAAATTTTACTTTTCTCACGTCCTTTTTTTTTAAAAAAAATTATTCAATTTTAAGTATAAGTATTTTTAACTACTCTTTTAAGACTGGTGTACCGGTATATCCATAAGATTACAAAAAGTTCCTTAAAAAGTAGAAAAAAATCTCAAAAATTTGAAAATATGGTCTTTTTAAAACGATGCAAATAGAATTTAAAAATTCAAAAATCAAATTTTAAACAACTGAATTGTTGAAGAGAAATGAGGGCGGGGGTGAGCATGCTGGACGAATCGCTATGTACACATCATACATACGTTATTTATTATATAAATAAATGACCTATTGCAATAGGTTATACTACGTTTATTATTATTATTACATATTAGAAAAAAAAACACGACTACGTGCTCGACAAATTATTATTATCGTAGTCGTTGTCGCGTTCTCGTCGATTGGAGAATACGCCGCTTGCATTTTAAATATGACGACAGCCGCTGAAGCCCGAAGGAGACATTCGCGGTCCGATTTGGTATTCGACTCTGTAAACTCGCACGCGTTTCGTTATTACTTATTGTATTATCATTATTACAACGACCATTACAACTATTACTACTAACAACTGTTATTAATACACGGCCGGAGAACGTGTGCAGTGTTATAAATACGTATTATATACGAATACAAGTATATTATATAGGTACCTAAACATAATATGACTTGCTGGTTGACGTAGTCACTTATATCGACATTTACGTAATGATACAATAACTAGGGGTGTGTATGTAGAACTATAATAATATAATAGTGTCATTACTAAATTGTTGTAGCGGTGTGGATTTGCGTTTTGAGACGGTTTATGTTTTATTCTATTAATAATAGTGTAGTTATTATATACAATACATAGTTAGGCCGACCAGTAAACATACAAACCGATAAACAACGATATTAACCATTATGAGAGTAACATTTTACACACTTCGGTAATCGCGCATAACGTTGGTAACGTTGTTTTCACATTTTCAGATTCAAATCGTTCTTTTACGAAGTGCGGATGTCTAATTTACGAATGACCATATTATAATTATATTCTATCGAACATTTATTTTTTTTTTAAACAAAATGGTTTATCGTTTTCATCCACGCTCCATGCACTTCACGCATATTAATTTTGTACTTTACATATAAGTATAGTGCCGTGTAATTTATGGCAGTAGTTTTCAAACACTACGCTCTTCACAAAAACTTTTAAAAAGTTCACATTACACCGACTACTTTTTATGACCTTTTTTTTGGTCATTATTTAATTTTTTGAACAAATCTCGCAGAATACTTAGATAATGTTCAAGCACTCAGTATCACTGTTTTATGAAAAAAAAAATGTTTTCTATTTTCGTAAGAAAAAGACTATTTTTCATGAAATGGATAATTTTCCATCTAACCGATACTCATAATTTTTTTTTCTTTGGTGAAGATCGTATTTATTTCACAATAAAGGTAATGAATAATAATGTAAAAAAAAAAAATGTCGGTTAGGCGGAAGGGCACGTGCTCCTAAGCGCTCCCCCCAGGCTACACTACTAACAACATTATTATATTCGTACGTCTTGTGTATTCTGTTACTTTCTGCGTTTCTAGAAACAATACTGAACATACACCCATTACGTCGGGAATCATATGACGTATATTATACGTATACCAGCTACCCCTACTCCCCCGCCACCAGTTTACCGCAAGCCCGCTCTAGATAATATATTGCGATTAGACACCGACAAACGCCGACATCGAATCCTTGCACGCGTATTATAATAATATACATAAGTAGGTATAGATATTTTATTCGCATGCAACAAGTAAAGTGTAATGTGTAACCTAAACGAGAGACAGTATCCACTATCTCAGGTTTAATGAAATCGAGCGAGTCGGATAATGGACGATTTACGATGAGTATAATGACTGCCGTTCAACCGTGGAGCTTGCGTGCGTATACTTATCACGCAGATATAGAATTACTACGAGGATACGCGTACGTTGCATTTTAATCCGACAGACGAGTTTCGAACACGGTGGAAACGATACATTAATAATTGATTTATTATACTCTTGAAATTAATTTTGCGCTAACCGTCATACGCCAGCCACAGTTTTATAAAAATATTACAATATACAATGTTAATCGCACAACATGATAGGTAATATTTAGGTACCTATAAACAATAACGCCTATACGGACGGCCAAAATAATATTCAATGTGTAATCGTACTACGGACAACAACAAAATATGACAAATTATAACACAATCTCTGAATCAAAGCTGTTCAATCACAATTTTTCGGAATTCTACTAAAACAACGAACTGGTTTATAAGCGCGCGTGTTCGTGGTATTTTGAGGGAATCTGACTTTTGCTAGATTGTTACATAACATAGTTCCTATATAAAACCATCATCTACTTTAAATAGCATGTTCATTGCATTTTATGAGTATGCAAAAATTTGTATTTTCTAATTTGTCCTAAGACTGAAAGAGTTAATTTTAGTTATTATTGTATTATTTTATTTTATGATCATGCTGTTTTAGTTGGTCAATTAAAGTACCTATATTATTTTTTAAACTACCTATTTTATTTAATACAAGACGATAGGTATTAACAATTTGTAAGCCATACATACAGCCTTCAACCTAATACAAACTATTATAAACTAATGATAACTATAACTAATAATTAATAATCTAATTACATACCTGTTTTCATTTGATGGTGAAGAAGAAAGGTTATTTTTGTAGGTATTTTACAATTTGATTTCTTGCAATTTAAAACATAACATCACATTATAAACAGTTATATATAAGTATGAAATAAGTTATGAAATATTTTTTCACGACTTATAAGAACCATACGGACTTCTATACTAAGTAGTAAGTACCTACTAACCACTATAAAATATATATGTATAGTTTAGTCTGTGGACTGTGGTACTAACGTACTTCTCTACACCTTAAAGGCGGGTTTCCACTACCTACGTGTACGTGTACGTGCATAAAAATACTTTTCTCTGATTGGTTGGAACGTATAAACATTGTAGTATACCAAAAGCTTACCATGTATACCAACCAATCACAGAAAAGAATTTTCTATGCACGTACACGTACACGTATGTAATGCAAACCCGCCTTGAGTCTCTTAATATAGTAGTATATGGTAAAAAACAATGTTACCATGACTCTTCGATCGATGTCAAGGAGATTAGAAACAACTAATTATTTTATGAAATTTGATTACGATGAACTTGTGTAAATAATTAAAAATGCAGATGGCTGCACTGCTGAGTCGTGCACATGTACTTAATGTTGAAACGAGACAAATTTATTAGTCAAATTGTCGTGGGAAAGAGAGGTCCAATCATAGAAAACAATCATTAATATTTTGTGCATCAGACTCATATACTATGGATAACTTTTAAAGATACTTTATTTGTCCATAGCTATGTAAAAATTTAAAACATATTACTCATGTTTAAGGTTTCTCAATATAGTTAACGTAACGTAGGCACAATTTTATAATATCATATAAATCGATTACGATTTTATATGTGCGCAATTCGTGTATTCAGATAACATTATTCTATAGTAATTCCATCGTATTGTACCAATCTGATATAGCTACTACCTATCATGGTTTTTTAGTTTTATTTTTTTAAATGTCAAATATGATAGATATGATTGATTTATTGCTCATAATAAAAAAAATATGCCATTATATTTTATTGGAAAAATTATTTATTTATATGCACTTTTTTCTGAGTATCAGATCGTTTGAACTATTACAAAAGTTCATTTCTTTTTAATAAAGAAGTACATTTATCGATTAACTGTAATATGATTTTTATTATAATTTATAATAAAAATTTACGTACCTACTTAGATTTTTTTTTAATGATGTAGACAATAAAATCTAATAGACTATAATTATGTAATTTAAAAAAAAAAAAAAAAAACAAATAACAGGTAATTCGTGATTTATGTGATTACATAAATTTATTGTTTGAACATTATATAAGTATTCAATTTCTGATGAGAAGAGGCGTACTGGTTCTACGTATTTATCACAAATAACCTTTGGTGGGTCGGAATATAAATATATTAATTTTTGTTTTGGTAGTAATTTGACAAAATCTTAGCAGACAAATAAAGTAGGTAGTCGTGTATTTGGTTAATATATTAAGTATTACCTATTTTTTAGCTACATAAGATAATTTCATTTATGTGAGATACTTAATGTTTAAAAAACTAGTATTCAAATTAAATTTGTTAAAATTTTTTCTTTTTTTATAGAGTTTGATGTCAATAAAAAATATTTTCGAAATAATTGTTTTCGTGTTATATAAAAAAAAAAACGTAGCGCAACCAGGGTCAGACTGTAGCTCCCCCCAAATTTTTTTTATATTAAATTATAAATTATTATATCATATTCTGATAATATTAATATAGTATTAAAATGATAATTGTTTTTTCTAAATTTTATTGGATATAAATTAATAGTTAAATTTATTAATAATCCGTGATAAATTTGTGGAAATCATCGGACACTGATCGCTTATTTCATTGAAAACTATTTTTAGATTTTAGATTATAGGAACCTATTAGCGATTACATCTGATCGACTGTTTGTGCCATGAAAATCTCGTTTGGACAATTCAGTTCGTTTGATTTCGCCGTCACGACAGTGTTGTGTTAAATACGTATGGTGTAATAAATAATAAATTGAATCAAAACCAAAACAAATTAGCTTATACTAGTAGTATTCTACTTAACTCTATGTCAATATTAAACCGAAAATTCTAATAATTATTTATCTGTGTAAGGAAAGTAAGAAAATGTTAAAGTTCCTCCCGCAGACAAAAATCTATTCTGTTTTTTTTTTTTTTAATGGTGTGTTAAATTTAAGTGATTTTAGACTAGTTTTTTGTTCATAATGGTCGAAAATAGATAAAAAGTGTCATTACTGGTTACTATTTCAATATTTACTGTGAAAAAAAGAGTTATAAAAGTGTAAGTATTTTGTAATAATGAAGGATATACTTAACATATCAACAAAACTTGACGAAATAGGTCATCACGCGTGGTTGGGATCTGTGATACAAATGATACAAAATCAGAAAAAAATATTACTATAAATCATCTTCATAGAATAAAGGTAATTAAGTTGTTCAATAAACACTGAACATTGAATTTAATGAATTTTTGTTAGAAATAACGTTTATTTTAACTAATATAAATTATACCAATTAATAATTTCTGATTCAATATAGGTATATAATAAAAAGGATTGTTGATTGTTTACATATAGGTAATAGTTGATATAAGTATCTTCAACTAAAACTATGTATTCTCAAACCCTGATTGTCTATTATACTTAACAAAATAAAAATAAAAAATAAAATTAATTGATCAATATTTAATATAATTGAGTAGCATGTTTTAAAAGTTTATAAGTTATAACTAATAAAGTAATTACTATAAGGAAGTGTTTATAACTATTTTAATTTATTTTAAGGGTATAATTTTAATAATTTAGATGTATTTTGATAGAACCAAAATAAGTTTTTATGATAAAATTTAAGCTATTCTGTTAAACTAAAAAGTTGTACAATATAATTTTATAATATGCTAAAACTACATTATGTATACATTGTATAATATCAGTATAACTAAGATAATTTTAGAAACAGTTTCTAATAAGTTGAGGTTAAAATTAAAAATATTACCAAGCATTTTGAAATATTTAACTCAATTAATTTTTCAACCATTGAAGAGTTTGCATCGGCATGGAGTTCAATTATAATATATATATTTATATAAAAAATCATAATTCTTAATTATTTTTAAGAATTGACATTCTCTCCATAAAAATGATATTGCTCAATAATACGCTGCAAGTAATTTTGGTCAAATCACGCTTAGTAATTTGATTTTACTAATTAACTCAACGTGTTTTAATTAGATAACAGACATTGACCTTTAAATATGATACAGGCATCCTGTATGCTTCACCTATGTTCCAAAAATTGCAATCTGCTTAAATTACGATACATAATTATTTATTCAAGTGGTAGCTTGTGCTTGGTTGTGTATATTGTCGTTCTTACTATACATTATATTATAAATTTGTTTAGTATAATTTTTATTAAATTTTTTTCTGTAATTTTAACATTAATATGTTCATTTTATTGTATAATATCTATGATTTTGTGCACCTCACTAATTCTCAATATAAAACATGTCGCTACCGATATGTTCAGAAAAATCTTATCACCTAATTAATGTTCAACTATTGTGAAACTATAGGTTTTAGTTAGTTAAGAAGATTCTCATACTTAATGAATACACAATAGTTATAATTATAATGGTTAATTATTTTTATAATATATTACTATATGAAAGCTTATATAGGTAAAATTCTATATGCATGGGCTTAATATATATTTTTCAGGTAATTAGGTAGGTATATGAGGATCAATTTAAGTTGCTGACAGAAGTGAATTTTCTCGCTACAATATAATATGATTAAAATAATAATGTAGGTATTAAAAACCCTGTTACAATAAATCAATAAACAATCCAATAATTATTTATACTATTTAAGATTAAAACAAACATGTTTTGTCATAATGTTGCCATATTTTAAAAACAATTTAATATAATATTTAGTAGCAGACAAAACATACTCATGTGCTTTTTAAGCATTATGCGACGAACAAAAACAGCTATGTAACTAGAAATTTGGTTTAACATAAGCATTTAAGAACCCTAGGGAAAAATAGGTTTACAACATGATAGATTCTTATATTGCATAATCATTTTAGTTTTTTTATCCTGATAAATATTATAACTTTATTGGCTTCATAATTTTATTATATTAAAAACATTATTAAAACGTCCACTGGGTACAACTAAAAAGTAGAAAAATCGAAAGTCATGCGATTGAATATTATTACGTAACAATGTAAATTTAATGGCAGTGCCTTACATTTTTTTATTACCTGTATTAAATTATAATATAATTATAATTTTTAAGTAATGGAAATAAATAGGTAGACAAAGTAAAAAAATGTTGACTTGAAAATTGTGATCATTAAAAATAACAAGCTTATATCTGCATAGACACTCTTTAAGTACCTAGTACGAAAATATTAAACATTTGGAATAAGGTTCTTAAAAATCCTAAAAATCAGAATTTAAATTAATTTAGTACATATATCGTATGTAAAAATAGATATGAGCATTTTAGGTGAATCGCTCTATTTATTAACGTTTTCTACTGTATATATTATTCATACACTATACAAGTAGATGTTACATAAAACTATTATTTATATTTGTAAAATGTATGTAATATTAATAGGTATTTGTATTTTTACTACAGAAAATAATATATTATTTAATGTACAAATAATAAGTGGGTATAATTTAAAATAATTCAACATTTAATTCCATTTTGTGGTTAAATATTTGCTACGTTTTCTAAATATTTGTTCAAGACTTAATAAGATGTTTATTATAAGTTCGGTTATACGTATAATCCTTCAATGTTGTTATTAAAATATTAATGATATTCATCATAATTGTTTCAGATTTAGTATTAATATTATTATTCTCAAATCGTTTAACTATTTTAAAATCAATATAATGTTCATTATATGAGTAATAGTGATGGTTTTCGATTGAATAAATAGTATTATAATTTATTGTGTTAAGAGGATGCCACATCCGTACGTGTTATCTCCGTTCTTACAAACGTAAAATATGGTAAATTTTTGTTCAGTAGAACCAATTTTGTGTGTTTAGCTTAATTGCTTAAATATTAGATTAAAATGACCTATTATCAAACATTCAAACATAAATTAAGAACACATGATTATATATCTTGCTAAAAAATAAAAATATTGATATGCTTAATAGTTAATTCATTGTTCTTACGGATAGAACTTTAATAATATGTATTTCAATATAGAATTAAATATTATTTTAATACATTTTAAGAAACTCAAAATTGGTCCTATTGAAAGAAAATTTGCCATAACGTGCAGATTTTTACACTTGAAATAAAAATGAAAAATATCGATATATATGATATTGTATACTCGTATATTTAAAAATAATACGATATATAATACGAAATTACGATATTAATGGAAATAATATTATTTATTATTTGCCAAATAACTTCTAAAAAATATTAACATTTTTCGATATCGAAATTTTTTTTCTAAGAATCCATTTACTTTCGATCATAATCCGATCCTACGGGACATACCACTGGGCTTTGTGTTTGCAGTTACAACGGATTTACTATTCCCATCGAACATATTATTTTTGACAGAATTTAAACCAGAACTAGCACAGAATCATTGGTATGTATCAGGTTGATTGTTTTCTTTGTAGATCCATAAAGTCATCGGAACGTGATGTCGTTCACTGAACGAGGGATGCAAGGACGTCAGAAAGACTTTGACGTTTCAAGTTTATGAACTGTTATCCTTTTAATATTATCATTAACACTTTCTATGGAATCGATTTGTTATAATGGTATCCAATCCGTTTGTTTTTGTGGTATATTCATTGCTTTGAGATAATTAATCTATTATTATAATGTATTTGGTTTGAGTGATAACTTGGAAATCAAAAGTTTTATAGTTTATTATTATGAATATTGAAAAACTAATTTTGAACCAATAAAGTCAGATAAATTCATTACATTTCTTAAATTAAAAATTATTAAGGTTGAGCTTATTATTTTTTGACCTCTGTCAATATTTAATAGTCACTCCACTCAATTAAAAATTTGTAAATTTCTTTGTTATAATGACTGACAATTAATTTACATTCGTATACATACGTAGTATTTTTCATATATTTTGAAATATTAATTTATTTATTTTAGATTGATCATTGATATATTTTTACATCCAATTGGATAAAAATGTTTTTATACGTTTTGAATCTATAGACGTTTAAAATGTTTTTACTATAATTGAAAATAAATTAACATTATACTTAAACTATAGAATGGCTGTTCTAGAAACACAGGTGCACAATTGTTTACAACAATAAGACATATTGTTTATTAAGAAGTACAAGTCAGTGACCATTTGTGGCTGCGCGATGTCATATATTCTTGTTCTATTATTTGGCTTATGGACAAACAAGTTTTATTATTTTTACTTTTGTGTACGTACTTGCTCTAGCCTTTGGCGTTTTGACACCATATTATACCACGTCTGTATATAACGCTTTACATAACCCGTTTTAAATCAATGAACTAAATGGACTTTTTCTATAACATAGCAAATATAGGGAATAATTATTATATTAGAGTATTGATAATAGTGTAATATTAAAAAAATAGACAAGTTTGAAAATCAAACCATTGATAAAAATATAATGATTTAAAACATCTATAAATTGTAGGAGATTCAATTTTTTATCCGTGATCGAAAAATCAATTACTTTATTTTTATTTATTTCATATATAATTATTTTTATAAGACTTAAACGATATAAAGCTACAAAGGTGTATATTTTACATTAGAAAGTTAAGAACTGTCCATATTGTAATTTCTATTTAAGAAATAAAACAATAAAAATTTAATGTTATTATTGCGCATTTCATCACCCATTGTCTATGATGAAAGTTGTATAATGTACGATCAAATTACGCGGTGTATTAAGAATTGTTCTTTACATATGATATATCTACCTATCTTAATGTCGGAAAGTGTTATATTTTCGGTACTTATCATGACTTGTAAACCTCACAGAAGACAAGATGTTAATAATATTACATTAAAATAGATCAAAACACGGTTTAATGGACTTTTTGTAAGTCGTTGGTTAATATATATAATATGATTGCATAGTTAATAATTTTATTGAACAAAACCTCCGTATTTTTGAACGTGTGAAACAACACATTTATAACATCCCGAAGCTAATTCACGATTTACTTTTATTTCTTCAAATTATGGCCACTTTATAATAATAATTATTAATAAAAACAGCATTAACCGTCAGAAAATAATAACATAATCACGAACTAGTTGCTGAAATTAAAATCTATAATGTAATTCACTACTATCGATTAACAATAGTTTCAGAAACTTGTATTAGCCAATGCAATATGCTGTAATCTGCATTGAACCAGTAAGTAAAATAAGTTAATTTTTAGTCCTAATGCTTCTAAATTTAGTGTGTTGACTGTTGACTTATTGGGTAAACTGAAATTCAACAAGTGGGCTTGCCCTGTTTATCAATAATATATAAATGTAATGTATTTATTATATTTGTCGCATATAAAACATTAAATCATTATCATTCCGGTTGTGATAATAATATTATTATAATAGATATACTTAAAGTTCATATTTAATAAATTGATCCAAATTTTTAAAGTTTTATAAACGAATTAAGAAGTGTTTGTTGGAGATACTAACTTTTGTTTTTCAAAAGAATTTTTCTTCTTTAAAAAATTTAGCGAATAATAGTTTTATTATTATGATTTTAACAACTAGTTTACATATAGACTTATAATTTGTATCGTAGACATGACTGGGTACTGGATATAATGATCTATATCGGCTATCCGAAAATGGTTTTCAAATATTCATAAATCGTAATTTATTTACAGCTTTTTAAATACGATTTGATTACAAATCAAAATAATAAATTTTGTGTTTAAGTACGATATTCACCAAAATTTTTAAAATGGATTTAGTTTATGTAAGTAAATCTCAAAAACAACAATAAAGTACACTAAATATATGTAAATATATGTAAAATACAACTTTGTATTTAGTTGTGTTCCATATCCAATAACCCATATAACAAATATGTAGTTCAGTAAAAATGCTATAATATGATGATTTACTTATTAATTATTTACCATACATATAATATGCAAAATCAAGAATTTCCTCGAGCTCAAATCATTATTATTAGACTTTCACACGCAATACTATGAAAATAATTTCCATTTTTATTTTACATTCTAGAAAAATATAAAGGCGATATACGAGTATATAACTGATCACATACATGGTTATGAAATTATTTAATTTATCGCTTACCTAACTTAATACGCGGCTATTACGAGCCCTTAAACTCATAAATTAACATAACCCGACGTTTTTCATTCCAAACAAATTATTACACATTTTGAATTTTGTTCATAAAAACAACCAAATTTTAAACCTTTATAAGTTATAAGTTACGATGTTTCTATCTGTTATTAAATAGAATAAATAGCTTACCTATATATTATGATTACGTACCTATATACTCTTGAACGGTTCATCAATTGTAACTAGCACTCATGACATCCATTGAATACATTAAAAAATATGAAAAGCGTTTCGCGAATTATATAAAATAAAATTCAATTACATTTACTATGTTAAACAAGTTTTTGTTGTTATGTAATGACAACGAACTAATTTCAGAGTTCACCTGTGAGTTGAACATTATTAACGGTAGCGCACTATGATATAGCACGCCTCGAAGGCCGCACGAAATTGTAATTTATTATTATTATTATATTAAATAGGTATTCCTATCCTATCATTTTAATTTTAAGCACTTAATCAATGTTTATAATAATCACGAATTGAATTCATCACAACTCTCATGTTTGCTCTATTAAAAATTTAATAGGGTATTTAGTGTAAAGGAAACCATAACGTTTTAAAATGAATTAAGATTACAGTCCATGTTTCGTAAACGAACACTTCAAATAATATTATGACATTTATTTTCTCTAACACAAGTGACGGGATAAAAATTTTCTGATGTTGAATAATCCTGTCACCAGTGACCTCCCTCGCGTTACACATTTACACAAATTTAACCATTTATCGTGTACTGCTGGAATACAAGATGAAAATGAAAAATCACACATTAATAAATACTGACAGGCAAATTACGACCCGCCGGACTTATAATAATTATTAAAAGAACATAAATATTCGAATAAATTTAAAATTTGCAATTATGTTACAAGAGTGAACGTATGAGTTTCACTTGAATCCGTAACTAAACGTTATACAGATTTATTAACTGCTTTTAGTTATATACATAGAAATTATAACAAGAATAAGGTTGTTATAATAGATAATATAGAAATTGTGCCAGTAACTACTAATTAAACATTGTTAAAAATTGATCGATGTATCAAGTAGGTAAGCTATGTTTTTTAAAAATTATATTTTTAACTTCTTGAATTTCATAATAAGTTAAATTTCTTTAATTGTTATTAATATTTAGAATTTTTGTTTTAAGCAGGCTTATGATAGTTGTGTTGTTTTGAATTTTATCGTTTTTAATCAATTTAATAAAAATATATAATCAATATTAAAAGGAAAGGCTGTACTTACTACGACCGTTTACTTTTAGAATTCGACTTTATTGGATTATTATTATTCGTTATTATCGTACGAACCTACTTTAAAGGATATTGTTCTGTTATACGTAATTTGTCAAGTTGTTAGTTTTAATATTATTTAAAGTTTTAAATAAATTGAACAGACATTAGGATGTATCACAAAATTAACTCTTCTCATTAATTTACCTAAATATTATTAATTAGTTTAATTTTTTACCAATAATTTGTAATTGTACAGTATTATCTGATAGATTTAAGTTCATATTGTTGGGAAGCAAAAAAGAATTGCAATTAAACATTATTTATTTTTTGTTAATTAAATATTTATAATAATATTCTACATAAATAGTTGGTACTTACCTACTCGTAGATATACGCACCGCTGTCAATAGTTTTATTGTATAGTTAAATGTCATACATTTATTATATTTATATTGAATTAACTTTCGTTTATTATATTGTTGTATATTTTCGTTTTCAATTAACGTTCTTTTAACTTTACTATATTTATAGGAATGAGTTGTAAATGGAAGCTATTTAGTTTAATATAAACATCAGTTTGGACTTCTTGTATTACAGCGTACCACGTACCTATTAGTGTAGAATTACAATAAAAACTTTTATCATTCAACGAGTGAAATTACGCAAACGTATTTGTTGTTACAACTTCCATAAAGTCCATAAACATTGTTACATAAGTTATAAAATGTTTTATTTTTTATTTATTCAACATATAATTACTATATTTCTTGAAAGATTCAAAAATAATTTGCATAAAAAAAATAAATAATAATAATACCAAATATAAGTTACGGATGAGATCCCAAAATATTGAACATAAAACTATACAGGCTAAAATAATACAATTATTATTATGCCAAAAGACTAGAAATTAATTAAAAGTAAATAACATTTTTATCAATGCTCTAACTTTAGTGTAGCTTTGAGATTGTAATAGATATTAAAGTTATATCTTGTATTGCCATATTGGTTATATTTTTGATTTGTCTATGTTTGAAGAAACAATTTTAAAAATACTAATGTTGAATTTTTTTAAAAGCTCAAGATAATCAATTAACATGGCTAATTAAGAAAATATTTTAAAAACCACACTATGAATATCCAAATAGTTATGGAAGTTATGGTAGGAGGTGGATGGAGGAGTTAATCGGCATTTGAGTCATAACATATCAATCTGTCTTTTGAAATATGAATACGTTTTTAAAAATTTAGCTAGAATGCATAAAGTTTCATTATTCATATATGAAAGCTGTATTATATGCATCGTAACAGCATGAGTTACAATTATACCTACCGCGTAACGTGACTCCTGTAAGTATGAATATAAGTATTTGCATTTCACGAAAAATTCGTTGTCTATATAAATATTAGGGTTATTGTATAGTTATATTTTTATTCTTCGAAGTATGAATGTTACTATTTAATCAGTTAAATTTACAGTATATGAATAATACGTGATGTGATGATAGGGTGATATTTTGAGGATAAATTCCCGAGCAAACGATTACATTGCGTCATTGCATACATTGTCACAATACATAGATAAAATTGATTTTAAAATTTGTTATTATAATTAAATTATATTTTACATATAATATGTTGTAATTTAAAAAAAAAAAAAAATTGTGGTTATTGTAAGCATAACCTAACCGGCATATTTTGCCACGAGCCCTAGTTACGCCACTGTAAATAAATTATGATGTAGGTAGTTTTTCTTACATTCAACTTATGTCTTATACATTATTATAGTTACGCTTTGAGTTCAATAAATAATATTGTACACAACATAACCAAACAAATAATATTATCTTTGATATTAGTTCACATATATTTTTTACCTTGATGTAAGTACGGGTATAGTTGTTACAATAGATGTGAAATAGAGGTCTGTAGTACGGTAACTATATAAAAAAAAATTGTCTACTTCTTGAAAAGACAGTGTTTGTCTGAAAAAAATTAAGTATACATATATATACCTATGCATTATACATCCATTATAATGGATTTTTTATACCAAGTTTGTGTGAGATTCTGATGCTTTACATTGCTTTAATTTCATTTGTTGAAAAGAAAATAATTTTCAGTTAAATCTTTATAGCTTTTGATCTATTCAAAATGTATTCATTAAATATAGAAAATAGTTTCGAAAACTGCCATACCAAACTAGATGAATATTAGTTTATTGTTTCATGAAGGTTTCAAGTTTTTTTTTTATAACAAAAATTATCTACTCATAAAATTACTACCTAATAAAAATATTATATATTCTAATAAATTATTATCCTATTTTATATTATAACTAGCTATAAAAGTTATTATTTAAACAAGAATATTTTGTAGTATGAAAAATAATTTGGTTTAACATAATAATAGTATATACTCAGTTTTTGTATTTAACCTTCAGGTACCAATTTATTTTGTTTTTAAAACAATATAATTTATTATTTACTAGAAGCGTGTTATGCATTTTTAAAATGAAGAAAAAAATGTAATTTGTAGTTCATTTAGTTAAAATAATATTTTTGAATTGTTTATAGCTTACAAAAGTCTAAGAATTGTTTGTTTTGCCTATACTGTTTAATTTTAAATCTAATTGTATATCCTCGTAGACGGAGGCGTCCTCTGGTAGCGGATAGAGAAAAGGTTAAGTTAGTTTTTGTAGTCTAGCTCCTCGCTCGTCTCCGGGACCTACCGACGAGTGCGTGGACCGCGTTACTATAGTGTCTCGTCCGGCCCTAGAGCCTTTATTGGCGGTGTTTGAGAATTGGTGAGCGAGCCATGTTCTACCAATAACGGTTACGAACGGTAGACCAGAAGTTAAGTTAAGCCCTGTAGAGGCAATGTCACGCCAAGACACACGATTTCCTCCTTCTAACTGGATTGGCTTCGTGCGGGCTTGTGGTTTTTCACTTAGAGAGCCGGCGATACCGGGATCGACGGTTCCCGTGACTTGTTACTCGGTATGCGGGAAACGGCCATCGCAGCGTCTGTCGATTGTTTGTCTCAGTGTAGCCGTTAGTCAGTCGTGCATCATGCTGCCGGCAGCGACTCGGTTCCTATCATTAACAGATAGTCTGTGTTGAGTTAGGCGTAAATCATAAGCTCGTTAACCCCCGCGTTTGATTTGATGTTAGAAAAGGAGATTATAAAAATATGGACACAACTAGGTACTATAATGCTGTACAGTAGGTGTCAAGTCGGTCACTGTAACGGATGTGTTCAATTTGAATTCAATGATATGTCAATCACTGTATACGAAAAATAATGCTAAGCAGACATGCTCTGCCAACCTGCATCACCAAGTATATTATTTCATGATACGATTTATAACATATATTATATATAATAATAATTATTTTTTTTATTTATCCCCAGTTTTTTATATTACATTAATATAAATTTGATTTTTTAGAGCAAAATTAATAGGTTTTGGTTAGTTTCTGAGTCTGATCTTAGGCTTTATATAGGCCTTTAGGTCTAAGCACTAAAGCTGAGTTTTAATATTTTATTTATACTATGATTAGTTGAAAGAACTTTATACGTCATCCTCACTTCTATGATAGTACGATAGCTGAGTTTGGTAAACCTATATTACTGCCTAGAACTTTGCCAGGGGTACACTACCAGGGAAGCGACTTTATATTGTACCCCAAAGATACACGAAAACTGGTGTATACATCGTTGATGAATGCAGTGTCCAGTGAATATAAAAGGAAGAATGAAATGCTCTTATTTATTATGAAAATAGTTGTAGACGTAGTAGAGAATTAATTATTTCCAAAATTATAAATTTTCATGTAAAGAACTTACCAATCTATATAGGTATGTTTGAATTTGTAAAAAAATATAAGGTAACACTACAAAAAGTTTAATAAGGTAATAAAATTAAAATGGGTAGCTATGTATTTTTATTATTTGTATTTTATTTTTTTTCTAAAAGTAAAAATTTACAATGCAATACTAGTTGTAACGGTCTTAAAACTCTAAAATTAAAATTAAATTAAATTAAACAGTTTTTGTAGTTTTAATAAAAAAAATAATTTTTGGTGCAATTGATATTTTTTTTTTATATCAGAGTGATAGATTTATATTATATTGGTAGGGTTTCAAAATCGACACAATTGACGAATACCGGAGAAAAATAAACTGGGCCACACCAGACTCAATTTATTTATATTATTCATTTAATTTTTTTTTTGTTTTTAATTTTATATTGTGTTTTATTTAACTACGAATGTTATATCTAAGTCATACGAAATAATAACAATTATGTTTATCCCTTTTAATTATTATCATTAAAAATTGAATTAGGAAGTAGTCATTTTTATATTAGAGGAAAAAAAGCATTCAACAAAAACCCTATTATTAAAGTCAATATTACACAAATTAAAATTGATAAATTGCATGTAAAATTTTTTTTTTTGAAAACTAATACTAGGCTGTTTCCAAAATAATAGCTATTCAAGATTAAATATTTATAATTTTTGCATTGAAAAATGAACTCGTATTTTAGTATTTGTATGAAAATAATTATTTTAAAATAAAACCGATACCGCTATTTAATATTTTAAAAATGTAAATGAACAAAATATAAAGGCGTAACCAATAGAAAAGTTTGAAGGAGTATTATGTGAATCACCCGAAGGCAATACATTCAAAACTTACGTTTTTCTTATAGTTTTAAAATAAAAACCGTTTAAATTATCAAAACTTTTAATCTATAATTGAATATAGTTAATTACCTTTTTTTTTATTATGGTATCGAGGACTGAAATATAGTAAATTACCTGTAATAAAATTAAAATTTGGTGTTAATAACTCTATTGACGACAGCTTATCTACATTTCCAAAAAAACATTTCACTAATAGACAAGTAGGCACCTTCTATTTATTTGTAGACATAATTTATTATATTAACCTGGATATATAACTCAATTATATAGTATTATTATTGATTATTGTATTTTTTTTTCATACTTGTTATATTACCTATGTTTATATGATGAAGTTTTGAATGTTGTAAAACATTTGAATTAATGGCATGCTTATTATAATATTCAAAATAGGCAATGATCCAAATCAGATATGTGTTTCATAAAATAGTCTTGCGTATCTATTGTTCTGTATTTGACGGATGTCATTATATTATAATTTATAACAACCGGTATCACCGATTTATGATTATTATTGGAATAGAATTATACAATTTAACCGTGATCGTCAAACACACTGATGTTTAAACGTTAATTACGTATAATATAACGTTTCGTCGAATAGCCAAAAATCTGTATTAAAGGTGTTGAGTTGCCTTGACGCGTAGTAAAATACCTATATTAACAATTCACATTAACAGCTGTTTTAATATGTTATAATTATATTATACAATTTACTTCTTATGAAGTATTAATGTGGTGAATTTACAACACGGAAGCGTTGTAATGTGCTATTATTTGACAACTTTGTTACTCTTTTTATACTGCCAACGTTTGTATCAAAAGATAGAATACGTTGGAATTTGAAAACAGAATAATATGTTTAATGAGTCAAAGGGAATAGCACTCGACAATACCTAACTATTCATACTAGAATACCCCAACCTATAGTGTCGTATAACTTATATTACACACATACTATAGGTAATCTGGTAATATACTATACATTGGTATTACAATTAGGTATTTAAATGTATTTTCATTGGAAAAATTCAAGTGAATCACAAATGACGATAGGTTATGATTAGATTTTAGTTTAAGAAAATGTGATTAAACTATTAAATAATCTATTTACATGTTATTCTTGATATGATATTTTATTCTTGTCTTTGAATAGAATATAACACACAACTTTCTGCTACCACATGAAGAATCTTAACCTCAGTTCAATCCTCCTTATATGCTTACCTATCTTGTTTGTCATCTAATAAGAACAAAGAAGTGAAACTTCAGTTCAGATTTAAATTAACGTTTTCCATTTACCATGTATTTCAAGCTTCAACACCCTTTTAATACTATATATATATTATACATAAATACTTTTGTGATTCACAATAATAAAAATTATCAATGGTGTAATGAAATTAGTGTTCGTGTTGTCCTTTTAATCATTTCTTTAATCATTTTATATTTATTATTATTATTGAATATATTAATTAGTTTTAAATCCTTATACTGTTTGATTGACAATATTGGTTAATAAAATATGAAATATTTGAAAATATTATGTCAAAAAAAAATGTTCATATAATTGGAATTTTCGAACAGTTTGTTTCAGTCACCTGGTCAACTATATAGGTCAGAGTAAATAAAACCATAGAATATGTAGAGTATGCAATTTTACTCCTCCCCACCCTAACTATCAAAATAGGACCACTTTAATTAAAATTTTAAGGGCCACCGTATATCGCATTAACTTTTTTAACTCACGGATGATTTTGCAAGTTTTAGTCATTAAAAGGTAGTTAATAAATAATGTCTCTATATTATGTAAAAAGTTTTGTTTATTTTATCGTCTAAATAATATAATTGCCATGATAATTAATAAATAATTAAATAATAATAATTATTAATTAATACTCGTGACTTTCTATTATTAAAAAAAAGTTTTGTATATCTTATTTTTAAAAATTTTTAATCACAGATATTAAATATTAAGATGGATCCCTTAGGTCGAGGGGTCGTGCTCTAGGGTAGATTTGTGAGTGAAGTGATCAGCAGGCGAACACCCTAGTTATAATGTATTGAGAAATTAAAACAGATGACGGGCAGACACTTGAACAATACTTAATACTTCGTATCTATATATGTATTGGTGTATTTTTTAGAAAATGTAGACAGTATAGCTATTATAATTAATATGACTTATTTATTACGTACCTTTGTTACATTTTTATAAATTATTAAATTATAGCTAATCACTAATCATACTTCAAAATTATCTTGAGATTTCAAATAAAGTTTTACATGGATGTGGCTATCTATAAAACTAAAATGGTTAATTGAAAAAAGTGTTAATTATTTTGAAAAATATGACTTAAATTTAATAACGAAAATAGTATTTTAAATTTTTTCTAAAATTATGGTTTTAAAAGAGAGTCTGTAATGAAGGTTATTTGATCCATTGCTGACTGTTTAATAATAATATTATTAATAATTTATTATTGGTTCATAGGTTTATGATTGAACAAAACTGATATCGTTACGCATTTATAAACAGTTTTATTTTTATAGTTCGTTGCTTAATTTTTAATTTAATATTATATTATAAACTTTTAAAAAGTTTAAAATTTTTTACCCAGATTTTAAAAATTATTTTTTATTTTACACAGGTTTAATATCTAACTATTTACCTATAATAAAATAAATAATTTTTTTTTTAAAACTAATTATGGACAAACTTTTCTTTCAATAGTTTTGTATATTTTTAAAATCTTTAATAATGTTGAATACATATTAAAAGTAAATATAACAATTTTTCTTTTAAATATAATACTATTTGTGTGTGTGTGTGTGTGTGTTATATAGTGTATTATATGTATGATAAATCTTTAGTTATCAGATATAAAAAATCATATTTTCTACTACGATAGTATAGCGTGTTCCAAATTTGAAATATCTATTATCTAGCTCTTTTCATATTTTATTTTTACGAATAACATTGGAACTATTTATTTTTAAATGATATTTAATTATATGTAGAAACAAACATATTATGAAGTAATGTGAAAGTGAGTTCGAGACAAATCCTCTTACACATTTGTGTTAGTAGGCCCATTAAGATTACCTATGTATGTATTGAACACAATTGCATTGATGGAATCAAACAACGAACTCAACAATCTTTAATATCCACTAAAAATAACGGTAACAATAAAATTAAAGAGTAATGATAAAATATTACTTTATACTAGGTAATATTATTATTATTTTTAGTCAACATTCTGATTGGAGCAGAAAAATTCCATAGACATGTTAAATATTTCTGATTTAGTAATTTAAATATTCTTTATAATAATTCGAGTGTTTTATGTAACGAGGGTTGATTTCGTAAGGGCGAATGGCTGTTGCGTCGTAGTATTCCTGGTATACCGGTGCGCTGATTGAAAAGTCTTCCTGTACATTCTTTGGGAAAGCTATAATAAAAGAAAAAATGTATAATTAAAATATGTTTGAATCTACCGGGCATTGCATTTTTGTTCGTGATCATTTACTTTTGATGAATGGTACAAACGTTAAAATTAAAAAATACATAGGTAACTGTTAGTGTATAAGTACTTATTGTTATTTAATACTTTATATTACCTACTTCTTTTTATCGATCGACATTTTAATTTTACTTTAAGGCTTTGAACGTTTTGTATTATTCGTAAGAACATATCTTAAACGCGCATACATATAATATTAAATAAGATCATTTTTGATATAATCGTGCATATACATTAACCGTACATCCAAAATACGAAACTTAAAATTATATAGATACTCTATTTTTGGTGACTAGGTATATATTATAACTAAAATATAGTCGTATTCTGATATTAATATTTTATTTAATATGATTATATTGATCGATTCGCGTTTTCAAATATTTACACGTTGATCTAAATATTTTCCTAACGGTGCGTAGTCACATTTTCAAATATTTACTTTTCAGTTTCATATTATATCAACTATTTTCCACAAATCAATTAATGATTAACATAAATTGATTAACAATTCATGGCTAGTTAATATTTTATTATATATCAATCGCTTAAATTGATGACATTTACACCATACATATTATTTAAATTGCATACAGCGTAGATGTCTAGTGTCTACTTTATTTTTGTCTGAAATACAACTTTTGAATCAATCAAGCCATTATGTTCTTAGTTTTAAACACTAAACTTTTTTATTTAAATTATATTTTTAGTTTTTAATAATTAGCAAAGTAAAAAAGAATTTCAAACATACAACGGTGAAACTTGAAAGTACTCGTCGATTTTCATTAAACGACATCATATTTTTATAGCAATGAAAATAATATAATGAATAGTTTTAAATATAATAACGATTAGATTAATATTATTGTAGGTATTATCAAATAATTGAAATTTTCTCAACATAACATTTAGTAAGATCAGATCAGATCAATTTATGTCGACGTTATACATATGAAAACAATATAAATATTTTGTCAATTATAGTATTCATGTAAAATTTAAAATAACATATTGCATTTTAATGTCAGTGAGTGTTAGAATTAAACAATCATGTATTGAAGTAATCCAATTTGTCCAGTTAAATAACAATTACTATAGTTTGATAAAGGATGATAAAAATAAATTTGGTTATTATCTTAATTTATATTATTTTCAATCAGTATCCGGCTATTAATATACCATTTTTATTTTTCATAAGCACCATACTGAAGATTTTGTCCTGTTATTATGGCAAATAATTTGTCATAACACGCCTTAAATTTTACTATTAATTATTTTAATATTATGTAATACGTTATTTATTATTATTATTGACTTATAAATCAATATTTCTGTACTGTAGAATGGTTTAAATAATAAGTTTGTAACCTTCGCAATATAAATAGACCTAAATAAATTAGATGAAATATTTTAAAAATGTTATTGTGTGTATAGAAATTTATAATTTAAGTAAAAGTGGAATATTATTTCAAAATGTTAACGTTAATATTTTTGAAAAGTTAGTTTAACATGTATATAGTAAACGCAATTTTTAGTTTTCGATCAGAAATATTTGCAATGATTTATTATTTATTTCAAATTTAATATATCCATTATAATGATATCTACTCAATGACAAGATACTCTTAATTGTAACCTACTATACCTACTATAATGCAAATCACCCTTTTTGATTTATTTATTAGTAAGTACTTGGAATTTTTTTCTTTTGAGCCTTCAAAGTACCAATTAGTTAAAAATTATTGTTAAAAAGAACCCTTAAAGTTGAAGATTGAATTATTTTTTTTTCTCCAAAACTTTTGTTTTAATAAACTGTTAGAAGCATTTGCATATTTGACCCTACAACTCCATTGTTACCCATTCGTTTGCAAAAACAGTTTTTATAATATTCACACATCTCCTCAGCCGTATCATAAAAAAAAGAAAATGATAATTTATTTAAGGTTTCTCAAAAAATAAATTAATAGTCAACTTAAAAAATATTCATAAATTACAGTGAAATTTATCAGTTAATTACGAACAAATTCCGGAGTTGTACTTAACTATTTTCAAATTCTGTATATTGGTCGTTTAGCGATGAATTAAAAATAAAATAAATCACTCGGTATCCGTCGGCATCATAACTGACATCGTCTAGTTATAGTCTACATTGCCGGAGTAAAATAATAATTATATAAATATTGCTAAAATTCATATAAAAAACAACGAAAGTGGACAGTTCAATATATAGTATAACGATATTATTCATTCGAATATGTATTGAATTATTTATTTATTTATATTAAATTATTGAATGCATTTAATTAACAATTTTGTTCATTGATATTTTGTATAATACTCGTGTGCAAATGATTACGACGGCGTTAAGTATAGGCAAATATTTAAACGTTTATTTCTTGTATAAAATAAAATTGAATTTTATATTGTTCTACAGGGTTTGTAGAAATTAATGTTTGCCTTAATGGAGTACTTTAATTAAACTTATATAACAATATTACAATGGATATCGTAATGAAGTTGTACAAGTTTAAAATGAAATACTCATAAGTGTTCGATACAATTAAATATGTTAGGAAAATCATACGATATGATCGTTCTACAATCGAAATAATTGGTTTCGATAAAACATGACGTATTTTGTATTTATTTACAAATCTGTGACAAATTTCAACCAACATTAAATAATTAATGTTTGATTCGCATAATCCAATAATACAGTATATTTTTAAATTGAAGTTCACTAAAATGGTAAAATGTCTATAATCACTCAATCCAGACTAACACGTGCATCCATACGAGCTACTTAAATTGTATGTTATTGCTTTTTACACAAAAATATAATTTTAAGCTATATTATTCACGGTGGATTTGTTGTAGATTTAAATCATTTTTCAGAATTATTGGAATTTCGATTTCAGAAACCGTATATTCTTCAATATGACGAAAGAGTAATAGTCAAAACTCAAAAGATGCGTAATTTATTTCTTTTCGCATCACGTATTCACATACCGATTTCTTACGGTAACGTGAACACAATTTTACATCTATTATTCTACATATCTACGATTTATTTGTATATATACTGCTGTATTGAAATCGGTACTCAAATTTTAAAGACCTATGATTCTTTGAAAAATGATGGATAATTTGGAATTTAGGGTATACCACTGGGATGGGTTAATTTAAATTTTAAACAATTTGATTGAAATATTGAAGTCACTGAATTTAAAATACAAACACTAGTGTATTTTTTATTTTTTGATCCCGTGACTAAAAAATATTTATAATGTTTTTTTATTTTATTTTATTTTACAATAAACTAATTGTAATAAATTTTATTTTTTATAAAATATTTTTTTAAACAATATAGGTATTATATATATTAATAATTCATAATAATATTTATTTGCAATTCTGTCTCATCTTAAACCAATGAATGGTGTACAATATTTTTGAAATAACCAATCTCGTACTCACACATAAGTACCTAATTTATTCTATTATACACTTAGATGACTGTATTGCACTATTACAAATCAGAAGGTAACATATTATATTAGTTCTGTCAGTTCCGACAAGCTAATCTTAACAGTCAAACAGGAACGTTTTATGGCCCAGTTGTTACTCAGTGTAACAATAACGAAGGTATAAGAAACGATAGAAATGTTATTTAGTAGGGACATTCAAGTTAAAATTTGAAATGATTACATGATCGTTATTCATTCCTAAAGAATTATTATCCATTACACAGCATGTAGTGAAATATACATTTTTTATAAAGATTTTCTATTATATTGTATTTAGCTTCTCGAACATAATACACGCATATAAATATATCTTGGAAACAATTAACAAATTAAATATTGTATTACTCATTTTTGTCAACTTGTGATAATTGATTAACTTCAAAAGAATGCTAAGAAAAAAATTAATGTTTTTTTTTTATATCGTATTGACCATTCAAAAACTAACTGGATTGAAAGAGAAATAAAAACAGAAAAATAATGATTTATAATGAACTAAACAATTGGACGTTTTAATATTTTAGTTCTTTGAATATTTTTTCTAAGAATATCTTCATGCTCCTTTGAACTTGTCTATACATATAAATATCTGAGTGGTAAATGCATCTATTTCAAAAACTATAATTTATATTGGTTTTATTTCACTATACGTAAAAGTGTAAATTAATTTTTTTTCTGATTTTATAAATATGTAATAATTTGTTGACTAGAAAAATAATAAAAACGAGTATAAATATAATAAAATAATGTTTATTATTCATTATTCTTAATACAATTATCTTTTATATCACGGGTAACAATAATAATTAATACATGCCAAAACATTAAAGAAGTAAAATCAGTTATCGATAAGTTAAATAGTATTGGAACAATATGTGTTATATTGTTGTTGTTATTGGGTTAATTTAACTTCGAAAAAAAAAATGACAATAATTGTAATAAAAATCAACAATAAATTATTATATTTATATGTTTTCATAAAAAAATTAAGGTGTTCTCGAATCCTTTGATTAATTAAAACCGGAAGCTATATTTTAACTTATGAAATATATAAAGCAT
Source organism: Aphis craccivora (assembly GCA_009835225.1). Lineage (NCBI taxonomy): Eukaryota > Metazoa > Arthropoda > Insecta > Hemiptera > Aphididae > Aphis > Aphis craccivora. Next base: position 97,770 of record VUJU01000169.1, on the reverse strand, counting down.
TCACCTGCATTTCCTCCATTAAGTTCGAGCACTATATAAATCTTATATAATATAGTAGTGTGCATGCATAGTGTAGTCGCACTTGAGTACACGGCGTGTATGCTTAATGCATCTTTGATTTGATTTGAATACATATATGTAGATGCCAGATAGTTACTAAGGGAACAACCTTACGTAGTACGAAACGAAGCTTGTGCTGAGTTTAATTCGGTGTGTGGTGAAGAAATACTGATGAAAATAATGAATATGAACGTCACAAAAGAAAAGACCAGGAAAGCGTATTTAAAAGCGTATTTTGTTTATTCAAAAAAACCTATAGTGCTATAACGCCTTGCGCGTATCCAAAGGAGCAGATTATACACATTGAATTCGAGATAGGTTTTCTAATTTTTTATTAAAAAAAAGTGTCATATTCATATTTTGTTAATTAACCAAATGGCGAAAATGACAGGAATTTCAATAAAACTTTTTCAGCTATGCATATAATATATATATTTTTAAATATAATACTACATACATATATCAAAGATGTACTTTGAAATATCCCAATTTAATATATTAGTTTCTGGAAGTCTCTGTGGCTATATCATATCTTTATGTAATTATATTAATAATAGGATTGACAGGACTATAATTAAGTGCTTGTAATTAGGCAGCCGGTTCTTTCACAACGCACTCGTTGTTAATCGAACCGTTTTAAAGTTGAAAGGTGTCCAAGTATCTATCATTATGGATATTACGTGGTCACTAATTCACAGTGATAGGTACCCATGTAAAATTGTAAGGGTTTGTGGTTATAACAAAAGACAGAGAAAAAATATAGTATTTATACATGTATATGTAAGTTTAAATCAAATGGTACTAAATAAAAAAAATTGTTATTATTTTGATAATGTGAGTAATAAATAATAATATTACATATTATTATATAATTAATGCTAGGTATTGTATTATTTTGTAACTTTACATAATATACCATACACACCGAATAAATTAATTATTTAAAAATATATAGGTACATTTTTATCTGTTTTCAATTAAGAATATTATAGGTAAGTCGTGTTAAAAATTTAAAACCATACGAGTATCATTATTCATTCTTGAAATCTTAATTTATATAAGTTGAATAAATACAATATCGGCCTCCCTGGCATCTTTATAATAATAAAGTTGTATAATATTATTATTTATACTTAGTTTAGATACATTATAATATTATGGAATATGGTTTATTGGTGGCAGAGAAATGAAATATGATATTAGAATGTAATGAAGGGATTTTGAGTATAAGAAATATTATAAAATATAAAACACCATATTATTATGTAATTATTTAGTTACACTACTTTTCAGAAAATTTTGCGCAAACTGTTTTTTATGATTTAAACTTTAATTGTTTAGTAATTTAATTCAATTTTTACAATAATTGAACGTAAAATTTAACATTTTTCTATTAAAAATCTCATAAATTTATACTTAACTTATATATTGTACATTATTTTACATTTAATGATGTTGTGAAAAATATTTAGTTCAATTTAAGTAGTCTCTACTTACTCATTATAAACGTATACAAAAATTTAAAAATTTTGAATTTGCAATTGTGTCAGATTTTTGGATGTATATCTCTTTTTGACTAGTTTGACATATAACAAAATTATGTTATGAAATAGGTTAAATAACCTACAATAACTTTACTTATAATAGGTTGTTAGCCATAATGGGTTACAACTAGATAAAAAAATCTTCGATAAACAAAAGTCGGCCTATTTTATGAATTCGATATTGGTAACAAATTTTTTGGCAAAATATTTATCTGAATCATTATTTTATGAGCCTGGCAACAAAAACCGGAGACGTCGCACTGATGTAGTAGGTGTCGCGTGTTTGTTAATGAATAGGTCATTGTAATAAACGTGTTCAATTTTAATTCAATGATATACTATTGCATACAAAGAACGATCCTGTACGCAGACAACCTATCAATCTTTAATTATTTCTAAGGACCTTTTGTAATGTATTATTTATATTGCCATATAAGTAATTATTATTTTTATTCGTTACATATTTACATAATAGGTTGAACTAATTTTTACCAAAAAACAAACCATACAATATATTATAATATAACCATAATGAATTATAATACCTTTTACTAGCTATTATAAATGTATTTAAAATCAATACTGACGTAAACACTGTGTAACGATGTGAATAGATAAATCGTATATAAATAGCTTCAAATGTATTTAGATATTTTGATGTTCAATGGTGTATAGTAAATAATAGTATTCACAGTTGTGAACATTTTCAAGTCCTTAAAAATAATATTTTTTGAATTACAACTAAACTATGAAATTGTTATTGTCAACTAGACATGAATAATGTAAAAAAAATTTGTCTTGCCTAACCTCTTATGTATCTATATTTGAGATTTTTTAAGAATTACATAGTTTTATAAACTTTTAGTTAAAAAATAATTTACATTTTTTTATAATTTTATCATTTTAATAAAAAAAAAACCGTAAATGCTTGTAAATAAATGGCGATGATAGACGCAAAAAGAATACACATCATTGTAAAACCAATACAATTATTACACCGCTTAACACCTAATTGACCATTCTTATTAATTTATATTATATAAATAATAAATTAAGACCAAAGAAGAAATATCGTTTATAAAAATATCTTGTTTAAAACTTGCATACTTATAGAAATTCGTATATACATAGGATACAGTTTATACTTAATTATTTATAAGAACATAAATGGATGTACTTTGTATAATCTTATAAATATCTCAAGGGGCTCATAGAACGTAATATTGTATTATAATTTTGAAAACACGATAATGTGATATAATAATATACATTATATAACAATATAAAAATTATTAACTATTAACTTATATTATCATCACGCGAACAGTTTATTTTAGTCATTTAGTTAATCATAATATAATATTTATTACTTAAAAATTATATTTTATAAATTCTCATAAAATACCATAAAAATTAAGTTCATAATATAAGCAAATTTATGATACTATATTATAATTATTCTAAAGACTTCAAACGTTTATTAAATATTGTTATTAGTTATTAATATGTGGAGGTCATATTTATCGATAATTTAAAATACGTTAAGTAAATGTTATTTATTTTATTAACAAAACTATATAAAATTTATGGTTTCTAAGGGAACCTCGATCAAGACAATGTAAATTCAAATCTAATTAAAAATCCTAAACACAAACATTATATAACGAAAAATTGTGGTTGATTCAAAAACAATTAATTATAAACAATACCTATTTCAGGTGTTTAGTAAGGACTAGGATTTATATTAAGTAAATGAATTTTTTTTATTTTCAAAGTTAACCAAATTTGATGTTGATAATATTATATCATAATAAAAATTAAAAATAAATATTTTGAATTTTAATATTGGTAGAGTGATTGTTTTATTTTACACATTTTTTTAGTATGTATACGGTTAAATGTTTTTTATTCACATTCGTACAAATATTTAACGTAATTTTTAGTATATTATACTCACAGTTAAAAATTCAACTAGGTGGGACTTGGGGGGGCTTAGGTCTTCTAAATATATTTCATATATTCTCGAATTCAATAAAAAATAAAGATTTTCAATATTTGAATTTATTTCGAAACTTTCTATAGGTACATGATAATTTACAAAAAAAAAAATCTTGACTTCGTTCAAAGTTAGGATTAACTTGTCGGGTCATCTTTTAATAAGAACTATATTGAGTATTAAATGAGTGTAGAAATTGATTTTGAACGAATGGTACAATAATTTTTAGTCATAAATTAAAGAAAAATTAAACTTGATTAATTTGTTGATAACTATTTTATACTATATAAATATTATTAAAATTAATTTTGGTAGTTTTACAGTAATTACTTTTTAAAATGTGTGGTGATCACTACGGGTCACTTTTGCTGTAACCCTATTTAGTGTTATTTGCGCTTTACTGCTCATTATAAATTTTATACTTGATGAATTTATATTTTCCATTACGATTTAAAATTGATCAAAAGATATTTTAATTAAATATTCTTTTATTTACAACAATATATAAACACAATTTTACCGAGCTGTCTGCTTTAAATTAAAACTGTCAACTAAATATTGTAACAGACAACTGTCACGTACTTTTGGAAGTTTCTAAAAGGGTAATGTAACGTATTTAGATCTACATATTATAATATAAAAATGTATAACTGGTCCTATAATATCAGGACCAGTAAATATAAACTGAGTATTATACGTAGAAAGTTTGATATTTTGGAGCGTTAAAATGCTAGTGTCTTTTGATTTCCTTACCTTTCTTTTTAAATAAATAAAAAAAAATAAAATAGTATTCAATAATATCATAATATTAAACTGAATTAAAAATTTATAAATTCTATAAATTGTCGATTTTTCATAGGTTTTCATAATTTATCAACTTCTATGGAAGTGTACGAATACAATTTGAACAAACTCTCCGGCTTGTGTTTTACACGGTGTAACTATACAGTAAACATCCGTTCAATGTAAACGTTTGGATCTAGAAACATCGTAAAATACCATGATAGGCCAACGCCATTGTTGTTGCTCATTAGTTCCAGTCATCAATAATTAATTAATTTTTATTTTTCAAGATATTAAATTATTTGTTATCGTTGAGTATCAATGATATTTTTAATTTTTTTGTGTTTCATGGTACCTACCTATATGATTACGAAAATCGTAATGCTTGGATTATGTAATATTATGTATATAATATAATACATAAAACAACTAGATACCCGACTGCCAATTACATTCTAATAGAGCAACATTTACAAAATACATCGTTAGATAAGATATAGGTACAATTGTAAATCAGCTGACTAGTTGTTTTATACGTCTATGTGTGTATAATAATCACATTACGAATCGCAATATCAGCATCCCCCCCTCGTATGTGCATTGTAAAACTCACTTATTGGTCCTCTGGCCGAATGTGGATCTTCCACGATGTCTACAGCGGCGGCGGTGACGGGGGGAACGGTCCTGACGACGTACCGGGATTTCTTGGGCTTAGCGGACTTGCTAACAACCGCGTTAAAACCATTTACCGGGTCTGCTGTATAGTCGACGGTCCGTACAGTGCCGTCGGGCTCCACAAGACTGTACTGACCGCGAACCACATCACCAGTCCGCTCTTCAGATTGGTGTTTGATATCTCCCGTGGCGGGATCGTGCACGCCGTACTTGTAAGCGTAGCTCGCTGGAACCTGCAGTTTAGGTTGAGAATATTATCTGTTAGTTATTACTTAATGTGTTATTGGTTGCGCGTATACAGTATGACGATGAAATAATTATCGTTTCGGGGGGACGAAAATTTAAAATGTTTATCGATGAAATAGGTACACAATAGTTTCGATGACTCGTGTGTTGTCTGTGTATTTAGCAAGCATGTGTATTTAGTCGGTGATTTGAACTAATAAGTCGCTTTTGAGTTTCTCAGAAAATTGCTAAATAATATAGAGGAATAGGATGAAAATAAGGACACGTGGTTATATCGGAACTTAGCTCATAATACCGACAACGTTTTATCGTTTCTTGAAAATGTAATATCACATATATTATAATAAATCCACTTTAGTATAGTCAATTTCTAAATCGGAGTTTTTTATTTGTGCGGTTCACCCGGAAAAGTGATTCATCTATTTGCACAATATTCAACTCATCATATTTGATCTTTATCCCCCAAAGCTTTATCGTAATATCATGAATACAAATATATATCAATGCAAATATTTCGAAAAAAAGTTTGTGCATATATTTATACTTTTTAATAACATGTTATCCACTTATCGCTAAACAAAAAAAAAGTATTTGTAAAAAAAGTGAACAGAAATCGAAGAAAAACTGTTGAAATACTTTTTATTTGAGTCTCCTGAAGGGAAATTTTAGACAATAGACATACAAGTTATAAATTAAATATTTTGTATTAGAACGATTTTGTAAACTTAAAAAAAAAGCAACTAATACTAAGTAAAATGAAAACCTTATCAAATTAATGATATACATAAATATATATTATCATACAGTGGTTCTGTAGTTTCTTTAACAACTTTTTAAAGTTAATTCACTTACCATTACCAAGAAATGTTTTTTGAAGTTATTTACTCATAAAAGAAACATCTGTACTTTAAAACACTTAAAGTTTATAAAATAAGATATTAAATAATGTTTTCAAATTAAAGAAAGCATAATATTATAATTTACTATTTTGACACAAAAAAATGTATGTGATATTGCTTGACATTATGAATAGAGCTTCTGAACATCAATATATTATTAGCTTAATTATTATTATTGTATAGTATAACTATGTATTGTATTGTATGTATAAGTATATTATTAACAGTAGGTATTTGGTCTGATATTATATTATTATACGATATTTTTGTGAACTGTGAAGCAATCAAACGTACGTAAAAAAAACATTAAAATCGAAAACAATATAGTAATTGTCCGTATTTTTTATTTCTAGAATCCTTTAACCTATAAGTCTAATTTATTATAATATCAATATATTTTCATTTAGAAAAAACTGTCATAAATCATAACTCATAAAACAAATAAACAATAATCATATAGTTTACATTGAACTATAATAATCTAACTCAACTATTTCCATCACCAGTTAATATATAATTTGTTGTTCTTACGTAATAATCAATATCCGATCGACCTGGATATCTTGACCTCGACAATGATGTGCTTACCATTAATAATAAGCACGACAGCACCTGCAATTTTTTTTTTAGTTATTGTCTTAATATTGCTGTACATATATTTTATAAACTATTGTACAGTTTTGTTTTCGAATGTTTTTTTTTTCAAACTGTGAATCTCGTTAACAATAATAATAGCAATATATATAACGTATATCTTGTCTTCATTTTGAATCATTTTTTTTAATAACTGCTTAAATCTTTAAATATATAATAATGGAGTTTTTTTTTGAAAATATCTATATAAATAAATACATTTTTTTTTCTATACATTGGTATGCACAATAGGTATATACAATGTAATGATATATACATATATAAATATAACTAAGTAATTAATTAAAATAACATTACAAAGCTATAAAACTAAAATCATTATCGTAGTGTAATAATCAATAAAATTATCCTAAAAAAACGTATTAGGTATATTATGTCTATATTTCATTCTTGCAATAGCCAAAAGTATTTTTTTTTCAAGAATCTTGAAAGAGTTAGTAGTTTTATTTTTTATAACTGTGATTGGGATGAATTTTACAAGTAGGGTCTTAATTAAGGAGGAAGTGAAATATTTTGTTTATAATGTTGTTGTTTTATCTAAATTCGTAGTTTAAATACAAGAGTATACATTTTTAGAAAATACAATAATAAAAAACGGTGACATTTCTTTATAAAATATTGAACGATGCGCAGGTAATTAAATTCTAAATTTATAAAATAAATATATTTATATAAAATATTAATAATATATTGTATTATTTTTAAATTTTAATATCAATATTGAATATTACACGTATTAATTTATATTAATAATTAAATTAAGTTTCATTATAATTTAGTTATTTAAACCCATCTACAACATACTCGGGCTATAATATAGGCAAATATAATTGCACGTATGTACCTCTATATTTCACCAAAACACATCAGCTGTTAAATAAAAATTTTAATTTATGAAGCCGTATATAATACGGATGATTTTTGTGAATAAAGTACAGTTTATTATGTTATACTTTGATTTATCTAACTTACAACTTCAATTTCATAACAATTATTAATTATTGGATATTACACAAAAGTAATAACAATCATGAAATGTAATCATTGTCATTATAAATGATAATTACTAATATTAAATGAGCAAAAATAAAAATAAAATTAATAATAAATTTAAATAATTTTTCATTTTTTTCATAAAAATACGGATAATAATGTATATACAATTTAATATAGGTTTAAATATAGCATTATTGCGTAGATTTATCATATATAAAATGTGCATTTAAATAGATACAATAGGTCAATAATATGTACTAATTATAAATAAAATGTTTTATCTAAATGATTTTTAATTAAAAAAAAAAAAACTAATATTATACTTATAAATTTATTTATTTATTAAAATAATTAAAATATTTTATGATTAACTACACTATAGAATTATAGTAAAATTTAATTCTTATACCTAAATATAATATCATTTATCTAATATAATAGTGTAAACTGTAAAATATTTAATTTTAATAATGACAGCGCACATACAGTATAATTTAAGTGTTTAACCTAATATATAGTAATACTATTAAAATATAATATCTTATAATTTGTGGGAAATGGTTTTAATTTTTTATAAAGAAGGGTGCTGAAAACGATTTTTGTATGATGTATTTCTATTTCAATTAAGAAATGACATCGAGATAATATATGGTACCTAAATATTAACAATATTACAGTAAAGAATTCGTTTGAAACATCGATGTGGATTTCATTATTTCTCATTGAAAAAAAACTTATCGGAACACATCTGCGCTATTTAATCATCTGCTATTCAAAGCATTTAATTAAACAGAAACAAATCATTAATAACTATCATAAATTTAACTTACACCGTTTGAAAATTATTCAGTGTACCTACTCGTATTTGCTATAAGTTACTGTAAAAAAAAGAACAGTAATTTTAGGGGTCTTAATAATACATTGTGATTTTTAACGATTTTATGGGAGAAAATGTGTTTAGAAATCGCTTTGACTCACAATAGACTATATAGAGTCACAAGGTCGACGAGAATAATTTATTTTGGGTTAAATTATTAATACTTAATTCTGGTTTAGTTTTTGTTCTGGATTAGGATAGAAGGCCACTCGACAAAAAGGGACAATGTAGAAGTGAAAGATAATTTTTGAACTAAATTAATATAGACATTTTATGTTAATAAAATAATATAATAATATAGTATGTTATGTATAATTATTATATAAAAATAATTTTTTTTTCACAAAACTGTTGATATGGTTAACAATGTGTTAATCAACCGTATAAATATGTCTATACCTATAATAGTATGAATAATTTTAAGGGGGGTTTTTAAATAGATATAATATTTAGACATATTATTGGAAATCGTATGATAAGCACGTATTATTATAAGTTATAAAAAAAAATTGACATAAAATTGGTAGTAAACGATTAAAACTACTATCCTTTTTTTTTTAATTATTGAAACATTTAGTTTTTGATTTTCAGTTTTCCATTTTTTTTATAAGTGAATAATGTTTTAATTTATCTATAAAATATCAGCTTATAGGACAAATATAAAATGTACTACCTACTACTGTATAGTTTATTTTAAATACATAATATTATATCTCATATTATATCATTATTGTGTTATTTTTAAATTCTTATTACATTTTTTTGTGTATTTTAAAACAAAAATCACTTTCTAAAAAAAAAAAATTAGTATAAATAGTTAAAATTATTATTGATATTAATAATATTTTATTAAAATTTATCGTGCCTTCACATTTTTTTAGTTGAACTTATGACCTAATTTGTTTTGTACTCTTTTGTAATCGTATAGTTTTTAATTTATTGCTTTTGTAGGTTTCTTAGAATATTTCAATATGTTTATTCTCTGTTAATAAAGTAAAAATGAAAATTATTTATTTAGAACTCAAACAGTGTACAAAAAGTTTTTAACTTGGAGATAACATAGAAGTTGCATATTATTTATGTTATTGTGTAAATTAAAAACAAAATAATTCATGCGCAATTAAAAACAAAATCATGAATTCGAAAACATTTATCATAGTTATAATATGGTATACCTAATAATTATTCATATGCAACATTTATATAAGTATATTTATATATATAATATGTATATAATATAAAAATATAAATGTTTTAATACAAATGTTAGATAACAAAATCGCAGTAGATATTACCAGTGTAGGTATGTAACATGCAAAATAGTAGAGAATGATGTTACTTATAAAATCGTTTTTACGTAGACACTAGACATCCATCTGTAATTGTTGATATTTACAATATTAGTATTTCTTAAATGTTAAAAACACTTAAATCAGGGTGTGTGCTATTAGTATATATTTAGACGTTATGGCTCTACTATAATATATCTAAATTCTAAATGTTTAATCTATTTTTAAATAAATAAAAGTATGTAAGGCAGTTATTATTGCACGTAATAGTGAATCGATATACGATAGTCCAAATTTATAACGCTTAATAGATGGATATACGCCCTATTTTCGTTAGTATCGAATATCGATGCGTATATTAAACCTAGCACAACAAAGTTTTTCACGGTGATATTTTAAAATTTGGAAATAAAACTTAAAAATGAAAAATATGAAATCTATTTTATATGAAAAGTGTAGTACACTCGTAATTTTTTTTTTTAAAGGAAGATAATTCTTAATTTATATTTCTTGATATTATTTAAAGACTGTCAAATGTAATACTGTTTAAATCATTGTTCCAGATATCGACCGAGAACTTATGGATTCCCAAAATATCTCAGCCGTAGTAATAATAGACGTAGATAATTACTTTTACAATTTAGAAACGATGCAAAGGAGAATTGGTATCTATCACTAAACGACGTATTAACCAATTAGACGATTTATTTTTAAGACAAGTATCGACAGCTATTTTCAAAGTGATTCTATGAGATAAAAAGGAGATACTTTACAACAGTAAATTCCACGATAGTTTATTGTGTTTCAATAAATAAAACAAATGTATTACAACATAATACATTTGTTATTACATAGAACTTTATTTATGTGTTTGATTATTTATTCTATTCTATATTTATAACTGTATCTCTAAAACTCTAATTAATTATAAAAAGCAATATAATCATGATTTATAGTTTTAATTATTAAGTCAATATTCATTTAATTATTAATGTTAATTATTGTGCAAGTCACCAAACACCGGTAAATATTTGAATTGTGAGGTATTTGTAAACATTGGTAAAATTCACCAAAATAATTGTAACAAATATCAAAAATCACTAGTGACTGTCAATACTCACTGTTATAAGCGTTATCTAGGTACATTTTACTGTATTAAAAGTATAATATCATCTAATATTATTTTAATTTAATTGATTTTCATACGGTAAGTCACCCTTAATTTTAGGTATCATCTTACAAAGCAATATTTTGCATCATCTATTTGTAAAATAAAGTAAATAATCTGGGACGCGGGACCATGGCATTCCTGGATTAACAAATATGTTGGGTTATCAAAAAAAGAAAATTTTAACTTAAGAAAAGCCATATAATAAAATATGTATTTATCTAAAATACAATAAGATTAAAGATAATTCTAGTGAAATTATTTGGACTAGTAATATACTTTGAGTTATAAATGTTATAACATAAGTTTACACGTAGAACGCATTTACAAACAACAGCCCAACATTTAAAAATAAAACCAAAACAACCTGTGAATAAAAATTGGGAGTAACTGAATACTGAAGTTGTTAGAATCTCCCGTGATTTTCGTCTATAAAGTACTTTACTGAATATCCACTATCCAGTTTAATTGATTCATATTTGATATTAATATTTATATTTTTAATACCATATAGCATATTGAAATAAGAAAAAAAATGTTAGATATTGCAGATATTTTATAATATACCTACTTATATTATGAAGTTATATTTATGTTATCAATTAATGTTTCATTTACTAAAACTTTTAATTATTTACATTTAGTAAAAAGTTTTTAATAAACCCAAATATAATTGTAACTTCTTTAAATTAAATTATTCCTTGATTTAGTTTGATGATAAAGGTGACATTACTAAAAAGCTTTACACATATTTTAAAAGGCATAGTATTGTGTTGAATAATGTGATTTATACACGAAATTATAAATGGAATTTAGCATACTAAATAATTAATAAAATACTTAAAAACACTTAATATTAAAGACTTAAAATAACAGGCAAATTAATTTTTTTTTTTAAAACGAATTTTATTTTACGTATTTATAATAAAATGTTAATTTATTAGAAATCTAATAATATCTAGTAGCGTTTTATTATTACTGTTCTACATATAATATGTATATTATGTAACAATATGAGTAAAAAATAAAATATTATAATTTATACGTATATGACTTACTCGTAATACAGATCTCATTATTTTTATATATAATATTTACCTAATGAAAGTATTAACTATTGATTATTAATTATTAAACACACACGCATACACACATACAAACGTTTTACGACTATGTTCCATCAAGTCCGGCGAGTACTAACCATAAAATGATACAAACGGTATTTTTACATGTGTAAGTAGTATTTATATGTTATGTTTACTTATTATTATGCAGTTTACAATAATTTAATATTGTGTCAAAAAAAAAACTTATGGAAGTCAAATATCATAATATTACGATCCCATGGTGAACAATCGAACAAAAGATACAAGGTTGACCCATGGGAACTAGAATAACCCAAGTTTCCAACACTTTACGTGACATGATGTAATCCACATTATTGTACCATTTTGCATAATATGTATGTATGTTCATGTGTTTATTTTTTGTTTCCGATGTTATGTGGAAATCATTAACAGGTTAATTGATGGCAATGAGTTCACGAATAAAATATATTTAACAGTTTCAAAACATACCGACTTCTATTTACATGACGTGTGAAACTATCATATATTATTATTATTATAATTATATGATATTTATGTAGCCTTTATAGTTTATACTCTTTATAGGGTTTCATAATACCCTATAGAGGAGTTTATATGATGTATATTTTTTTAAACCTTTCCTTGTCACATAAAAATCCACTCATTATTATTTTTATGATGCACCTTATTGTAGTTGTTTTATCAACTTTTATTTAGGCTACTTAACTACCATGTATAAGCATTGAACAATAAGCTTAATTGATAGATATTATATACTATTAGATACAATAATATCAAGAAGTATCTACTGAGTAAAAAAATACCATTCATAGGAAATATTTAATGGTAAAATAGTTATACGTATATATTACAAATATATTTTATCATTATTATTATTACTATTACTTCCAGTGAATTAAATTTTTTTATTTTCATGTACTTTAATACTATCCAATAGTTTTTTGTACTTTGTACAGAATAAGTTTTAAGTAGGTATTATATATAATAATAGTTTATGAATTAATTTTAGTTTCATTTTAAAATAAATAAATACTTACAGTCTATGATACAGGACTGCAGACTACAATGTAGCAGCATGACGCACGTAGATATTTTAGTTGGTACTTACATATTACAATAAATATGTTATATTATTTAAAACAACACCAGGAGACTTTAATAAAATGTGTGATTCTATGTTTCTGTTATGGTTTAAAATAATATGAGCAGTATAAAAAAAAAAAATTGAGTAGAATCTGTCACAGTAATGCACTTGTAATGCTATAATATAACAACAAATAAAATAATATAATTATTATATCATGCAATATAAGTATATAACAGATTAAAGTATATGTTTGAAATTCATAGTTTGACATATAGGACATAGGTGTACTTAATTCTTAGTGGCACCATGGGGAATTTATTTTTATCTTTAAGGACAATGCTTGTCTATTAGTTTAACATCATATTATATCATGTTACGCATTATTATATAATTCCTCAATTTTTTACACTTTTTGAGTACTTCCACACATATTTAAGCATCATAGTATTATTATTTACCAATAAATGCCTATATTATTATATTATTACTGTGATTTTTTTATTTTATTTTGATTAGGTGCATTAAATAACAATTTCTAAAAATAATTATAGATGATACATCTGTATAAAAAAACAGATATTTAAAATATATAGATATTTTTTTTTAAATATGTTTAGTATAAAATATATATTATTTTTTATAAAGTAAGTAGATACCTACATACTATATAATACGTATCTTTTATTGTAAATCTTAAGTATATAATATAGTGATCGAGAAGTTTCTAATGACCAATACTCATTCGTTGTTACACACAATAAAATCATGCATTTTTCATATAATTAGTCATTATTATACTTTTTTGAATTAAAACTTGTTTACCTTTGTATTTCTTTTTTGTATAACGTAAGAATTGTTTCTTCTTAAAAACCAGGAAGTTTCCAACTAGGTACTTTCATACAGTACCTATATTAAATAGATTTTCAACAAACTTTTTTACTATATATGAGATTTACATTGAATATTTATATAATGTCTTTTATTCTTAGTAGCACGTCATTATTTATTTCTGGATAACAAAATGTATTTGTTTTTACATACCTATTATATTTATACAATGGGATGAGGCAATATAATATCATTACTATTCGTGAAATATATAATAAATAGATAATTTTTTATTTCGCAAAAAAAAAAATCATATTTTGAGATCAAAGAATTTAGTTGATCCGATGTGGCGTTTTATTTTTTAATATAAGTAATACTTTTGAAAAAAATATTTAAAAATTCGAGAAAAAACCAAGGAAACTCTTGAAAATTGTAGTTCAAGTTAAAATATTTGAATAGAACTTGAAATATCAAATAGAATTTTGAACACAATATTTCACCGACATTTTTTGGTTGATATGAAATTTACTGCAATCGCATAGGTTGATTTTATAAGGTAATTCAAGATTTACGATTAAAACAGTAAAATATCGTAAAATATCATAATTTATAGTAACAGATCGGCGTACAAATACGATGCTAAATTTAAAAAAAACATTGTTATTCATTATTAAAAAAAAAAAAAATAAATAATAACAAAAATTTTTATTATCATAAAATAGATTTATACTATCTCTAATATTTTTTACATGTAAAATTGTAAAATTTACAACTATGTTTAATATATTTATTTCAGGCGTGTTATTAGAAGTTACTACGTAGGTATCTATCTTATAAAATGGTTAGTCATAATGTAGGTACCTACTCTTAAAATTGAAATTAATTGTTTAATTGTATTAACAAATATTAATGTTATCAATAGTCCTTATGCAATTTCAAATATATATTTTCAATGTTGTTTATAGTTAATTTTGTTACATAAAATCATAAATAAATAATAATATTTGTGTTATTTAAACATATTATACAATATATTGTACTATTTACTTGTGTTCTAATACATATTAATTTAATTCACAAATACTTCAGATTTGTAAAAACAATTTAAAAATATTTAAAAAACGACATAGGAAAATATTAAAAATATATCTCTAGTTCTATTACTGCAATGAAACATATTAACTAATACATTCCTAAGATATTTCATTATGATAATTATGTTTAACTGAACAATTTAGAGTATCTGTATGCATTAAACAATGAACCTGACTTCAATTAACCCAATATAAATAACAATAAGTCAAATTAATATTTAATACTTAAGTATTAAGTCATAATAATATTAATGCTTTTGCATCAGTTTTAACACATCGGCTTCAATCACTCCTTTCCGATTAGTTTTAAAGGGTTGTGTTATATATGTATATTTTAACGCTATAAATATTGTATTACCACTGTTAGTATAACATGATACTTTTACAGGGATATATAATATTCAAAAATAAGGAATGCTAAATTAATCGACAATGTAAAAATATACTGTGTCGTCTTAACATGGAATTGTGTTACTAACAGCACTAATAAAATAATATAACCATTTTATAAAATAATGAAGATTGTCTATGAAACCCTAAAAACCACCTACATAGTAATGGTTTTTAGTTAATATTATTATGTAATTATATTATAAATTTATAACTATGTTTTTAATTGGTACTTCATGTATTTATGAGCGACGTGTTGAACAAATGTTTCTTTCTTAAAACGGTTTTGATATAATACTACAAAATTGTGTTATTCGTTGTTTATAGATTATGCAGTTTTAATTTATGGTGAAACACTAACTAAATAGATTTTAGCTTTAAATAAATGATAATTTGCGATTCATACAATTTAACAGTTAAAATTCATGTTAATATTATATTAAACATTTACAATAATAAGACATAGGTAACAACTGAAAAGTTTTTCCACATTAAGAATACTTTTTTTTATCTCATATGTGTTATCGATTACTAGGGTAGGTATAGTTAGAAAACTATAAAAATATATTATATAAACATGCCTTGTAATATTATTTTAATACTATTTTTACATTTCTTTAACAACCGTACAAAATTTGGATGTAACTATTTTGGGCAATAATCATCATGTATATCGAATAATATGAATAATATATCAATTGTAACAATATAATATGTTATGGCATTTATTGTTTGTGATTTTTTTCAATTGTATTTAATCGTGGACAGAAAAATCACAAACGTATTGAATCGTAATCCTGTTTTATAATGCACCGCTATTATACAACACAGTCTAAATACGTGACCGGGTAACCAGTAAAACTTCTATTGTCGCATGATTTTACACTTAATTGTGACGTTGACTTTAAACGTGAGAGAATTTCAAGATGAGTTACCTACAGGAAATAGAAATTTTAACAAAAGTACATCAGTTCTAGTCAACCATTTTTTTTTTTGAATTTTTAATGTATGATATTTCAAAAAATTATACATTAATTATTTTCTATGTAATCTTTATATTTAAATTGTGTAAAAAATATTGATTGGCCTGATAATATTAATGACTAATTATAATATTCAAGGTTATACCAATAATGATTAAAGTAAATATTTATAAAATTAAAACTGTTAAAATAAAACATTTTTATAAGAAGCTAAACCGTGGAAATTTAAAGATATATTTTATCACAGTATTAATGAAGATAAGATCTATCAATACTAACTTTGTAAATAAGTTTAATGATAATATAATGAATAAATTACATAAAAAAAGAAAATATATTATAAAGAAAAAAAACTTAAAAGAAGAAAAAAACTTTTAACAAACAAAGCGTAATAATAATAAAACAAAAGGCTAACAAATTAAGTGTTTAAACAGTTGACCAATATTTAGATTGGTGATTAGAAATTAGAACGGTTTAGTATAAGTTTGCCATATGGCACAATCTAAAATTGACAAAAAATGAACTATTTTTCAAATAGTTGTGTTGTCTTTTGTCTATCATTTCGCTATACCCTAAGATCGTCCTGAATCCAAAGTTAAATAATATTACTACCCCTTAGAACTTTAAACTAAGTAAAATTTAATTGAATCGGCAATCTACGTATAGCTGTTGAAAATTATTAGTGAAGAAATAACTCTAATCAAAATTATAATGTATTCGATTTTATGGTACCTACATGAATCTATTAAAATTTTTCGTATTTTACATTGTTTTGTTGTTTTATACATTTATAATTTAGTATTCTTTTGGTTTTTATACTTTTCAGCGCATAGTAAAATAATCGGCGATGGTTTTGTATGTAAATATGTAAGCGATCCACTGCTTAATTTATCTCACTTATGTTTCAGAAATTTGGTGTATTTAACCCTACACTGCATAACTTAATTTTGATGATGAAACTTTCAGTTGAAAAAATTATTTTTAGATGTAAATAAGGTTAATGATCATCTAAAAAATCCTTTTTTTGATTTTTATTTAAATTTCACTTTTTAAGGACTACTGAGGTTCCTGTATCATCATGCGTTGAAGTAAAAAAAAAAAAAAAACTAACTAACAATAAGAAATAAATTAAATATTAATATATAATAATTAATAATATATTAATATATATATTATATATATATAAATATTTATATTAATTTATTAATTAATTATTCATCAATGTAATTATTTAATTAATTTTACTTTTGTAATAGTCGTCACTGCACAGTGTATCACCTGTGATACAATTATACTTGTCACTAATGCATAATGTATCATATGTAATACATGTAAAAAATGAATAAAAATGTATACTACTTGCCATTTATTTGAGATTAAACAATTTAAAAACAATCTCAACACATAACTGTGTAAGAAAATATTTTTTTTTTTGTTAGTTATGATAATATTTTTCAATTTAATTTTGAACTGAAAATTACGTTTTTCTGTTGTTGATAACAATTATTGATGGCGATTATACAAATAAACAGCTGATGTCAAAGACGTTTCATCAAATAAATAATATGAGGGTAAATATATGAAGATTTTAACAAAAAGACCGCCAAACCTTTGTTGTTATAGAAACGGCAGTTATTTTCAATTTTCATGGTTGTATCGTGGGCGATACTTTAGGGTTTTCTTAAGGGTTTTAAAAGTAATACTATACACGAGGATGTATATACTTTGAAGCTATTTTTTTTAATTTTACATTTAAAAAAAAAGGTCACAAGAAATAAATAAATATATATATTTTTTTTATATACCTGTTCAGGGTTAAAATCGGATTTAATTTAGACCTGTATTTTATTACATGACCAAACAACTCAATGAATGTGTTAAAACACGTGAAGCTTACATTTTAACGGAGTATAATATATAAATCGGGATAAATCAACCGGCATATGTAACATGCAATGCTGTGCAGAATCAGCAAGTAGTAAAATAAACTCAGCATATTGTAACGAATACGGTTATATTTAAGGCGTTATGACATAGGCAATTTTGTCGCTTGTAGCGAGCTGATGTACAGTGTTTAGGTACGTATGCGAGAGAGGAAAATTATTCATTAAGTTATGTTAGCAGTCACACGAATTTAGTTGGTAGAAACAAAAGCAGTTATCTAGAACAAAGATATATTCAATAATCATCTGACGAAAATGTCAAATTTGATTTTAAAAATATGATAAAGTATATAAAAAAATTAATCGATTTGGCAACAGGACTTTATTACCTATTCATCATAATGCACAACTATTGTTTCACCAAATTTTATTTAGTTACCATTTACCATTGATAAATGATAATATTTATAATTTATTACTTTTTGGGGTATTTATCGTAAGACAAAAAAAACAACAAATCCTTCAACTGCAGATATGTAAAATATAACAATTCAGCAAAAATAACTTGTTTGAAAATTACGATTCGAGATCATCGAATTCTATAACTTACTCGTTTCAAGTCAGATATTTTCGGGCTAGTTTTTTCCGCCATGATATTATAAAAGAGTCGATAATTTATTTAAATATAATAATGTTATACAAATTTAAATATAATTCACACCGAAAACTAATATTAAATTAATAAACCAATTAAAGGGGGGGGGGGTGAACTAGTTAAAAAGTTGAAGTACCTACTCCAACAATTTTCCTTTTTCATTTTATTCGTTAATAATTTTGTAATCAACTTAAGAACTAAATTAAATAGTTTTATTAACTTTTAAATTATGTACCTTTTTCAGTTGATTTAAAAATAGATAATCCATTAACACGTTGATGGACACGCCATTGCATAAAATTCTGTGTTTTGATGTTTCCGGTGGCCGGTGCATGACTGTAATAGCATAATATGTCATACTATTTTGTTATTATAAATGTTGATTTAGGGTCAAAAACTCAAAAATTAAACTTTTTGTGGTATGTAACTATACAACCTCTTTGGTGCTATACTATAAATTATCACTATAACGCGCGCTTATTCGGCAAATTCACCGAATTGATAATACAGCGTATTTTGTTTAAACATTATGACTATTTCCGTAAAACGCAGCAAAAATTTAAAAATCATTTACAGCATTTTACTTTATTGACTTAAAGATATTTTTATATCCAAACGTATTTTTGTAATGTATAATTATAATGGATAACGATCACCGAATTCTTGAAATGTTAGATGACGTGGAAAATGGTAAGTCACTTAATATTTTTGTTATTACTGTATTAAGGATATATAAAATAAAACTAGATAGGTAGGTATTATGTGTTAATTATTATATTTTACACAATTTTTCAACATCTGGCGAATCATATGCAGATTATTCTCATCAAAGTAATGATATAATTCATACATAACTAATAATGATGCTGATCTTTCTCTACAACAACATAAAGCTCAAATTTAAGTTAAATTTAAAATATTTTTGAAAATTTTCATAAATTAATATACCTATATATATATATATATCACTGCGTACACAGTTTTAAATAAAAATAATATGACATTATATTACCATAATAATTTATTTTTTGTTACTTGAAAAATAACATTATATAGAGATAAGCACGATAATATTCTCCGTGTTATCCACTTACTAATTAAAAAAAAGTAAATTACGTTTTTATAAACAGTCTAGATAGTTTTTTTCCCGTATCAACTTTAAACTTGGTGAGTTAAATTTATTATTTTCAACTATTAAATCCCAACTCAACGATATTGTATTAACTTAATTTGAGTGAAACTTTATTAATTTTCATTAACTTACTCGCCTTTGAATCGTCTACAATGTCTAAATCCAATGTTCGCATTGCATCAGCAAGATTCACTCCGACTTATAATGCATGGTGTCTATATATGGTACGCTGTAGGTACCTATATTATAGGTGGTACTTACCGTGTTGATTTAGACTGAAACGAATGTCTTGTAAACGATTTACGAAACACTAAAATGTGGGATGGGTGGGTGGGTGTAGGAGGGGCGGAGGAAAATAATATGTAAATAATTCAAAATATAGTGGCATTTGGAAATTGCCCGGACAATCAGCGCGCAATTAGATATGACCCAGTAAACACGAATCTTTGGCCCGTGATTATAGTCAGCTAGCGCCCCGGTAACCGGTACAATTTTTTCCGACAATTTTGCAAACGACCCGTTGCCCGCGTTAACATAATCTGCAATGCAACAGCCATGTTTAGCGAACGGTTTTAGGCACAGACGCGTATTACGTGTTGGGGTCACGCACGGCACATGTTTTCCTGTCTTAACACGCCGTGTCCGAGTAGACAATGCCGGTGGCGTGCCGACGATTAATCGACATTTACATTCGCCGTGTACTCGAGGTGGCGTGTGTAAGTGTAAAACTGTACCGTATTGTATTATTATAGGTACTATATTCTCGGTACATGGTCACGCGGAATCCTTAATAATATTGCCCGCGTGTTGTGGGCAAACCTACGATGTGCGATGTGCGAGATCTCCGACAACGTCGTCCTAATAATAATCACGTTAGTCGAGAGTACCTAAATATCTGCAAGTCAAAGGTACGAGTATAACACGGTTTACTGTAAATAGTAGGGACAAAAATACTATGTACGGATGATGGATATTGTGTGTATTGACCAAACTCGAAATACCTACTGTATTTTATGATATTGTGATTGGTCAACTGTATTAGTAGCGTTTTACAGCTACAGGTAACGATAAAAATAATAATAATAATTAAATAGAGGTACCTACCACCTCCAGACGAAATTAATAGATTAAATTGTCTCTGCGTCCTATGTGTATTTTATTTAATTCTCGTTTTGTAATAAATCCTAAATTATCCAACCTACATACAATACTGTATTGACGTTTGTAAAACAAACAATTCGTTCAATGATTTGATTTTGAACTAATCGTGAATTAAATTGAATTGTTGAGCAACTGGTTACGCTGTTGTTCTTTTGTTTCTACGCACACATTTCGAAATTATAACAATCAAAATAGTACAATATATTTGTATAATATATAGCGCACACAATATATATATATATATATATATAAATACATATAGGTAATAGATATACCTATTGTAGTATTGTGTATATATTATAATGATATGCGTGTAACATATCAAATTATAAGACAATATGACATTTTTTAACAATCTTTAATTACTGATGAAAGAAGTTAATCTCATTTTTAGTTCTACTTATTGATTATAAATGTACAAATTAATAAATATGAGAAAATACAAGTCATGAATTAATTTAAATATTAATATTTTATTACAGATTTTTATTAACTCCTTTGGTGTTGGGTATACAAAAGTATATTGATATATTGTGCATTAAGATTTTATTTCAACCGATGTGCCGTTGTTGATTCATAATATTCACATATTATTTCGCTAAATAGATTGTAAAAATACTTAAAACGAATTATTTTTATAATTTGTTAAGCGTATAAAATATACTGATTACTTAATATTCTCTCAAGTGCCTTTTATTTATTTCTATACATTCAATGTATTTTTTTGTTATCCATCTTTTATTAGTTCAAACAAAACAATCTCTCTTGGTTATTTTGTTTCAATGAAATCCACCTCTGTTTCCACTAATCAGCCAGTTTGCTGTCATCTTAACAATCAAGTGTATAATGAATACAGATACAGTTGATTTCTTCCTTTTTTTTTTGAGCTTTTTTTTTTTTTTGTCATAATGTGTTGTTTTATTTTCCTTCGTATTGTCTCTTTACCAGATTTAATATATTTTTTTCATCAACCATTTCGCTTTTAGTTTTCTATACTTATACACTCATACCTTTCCATAAATATAAAAAAGGTAAAGTTTTTTTTTAAGTAAATGTATTGTACAATAGTAGCCGTACTATGGAATTTGAGAAATCTATTTTTGAAAATTAAATATTGGTAACGTATACTAAATACTTATTAATTATTTTTAGCTTATAAAATATATCATGTATCAAAAACATTTTAAAACTTAGTAATGTAATCACATTATAATAGGTAGTATTATATAGGTATTAGGTACATGCAGCAATGCGAACGGTATTTGAGTATTTGACCATTAGTAATTTGACGTTATTTGTTAATTTGAATAATTAGTAGTGCGTATTAAATACCATTAATATAAATTTAACATGATACCCATGCATAAGTTTAATAATCTTAAAAGATAATAGTATTAAACAATGACAACGTAATATTGAAAGACGAATTCATCCAGCGAGTGCGCTTGTCTTTTAGTGTATACTATGCTATACTATCAAATAAATAATATTAAAATTTTTTTTTTTATTAATTTCATGAAATATATTAAATTTGTTATTTTACTACTACTGCTAATAATAATAATAATAATAATAATAATCATAATCATAATCATCATCATTATTAGCTAATATAATTGTAATGCAGCAATGCGTGCAGCAAACACGTACACAACTGCACCCAGAGATAAAACATGACGTTCGCCCGTTGTACGTAGGTAGATTATACATTTATAGATACATATATTATTATATTATCATTGTACCGTTCCGGAAAATCGATTTCATTGATAACAATAATATTATATAGGCACATCTAGTAGATACACCTAGTAAACAGCGTAACTATATATGATATCTATACTAGTTATGTGTTATGACTTATGATATTCCTACATCCATTATTGTAGGCCTACCGACAGCGCACATTTCGATAAAATAATAAAAAAAACGTATATAATATATTATTATGTATTAGGTATATCATATCTAAGTGGAAATCTAGGGTATTTATAACAATGTCAAAAGACGTAACTGGATAATAATGTAGTATCACATACACACGCGTATAATAGCTCCCTACTTATAAATCCAACTGCTATTTTATTATTATTATTATTATTATTCTTTCGGTTGTTATTATGTCATGGTTTGCGTCTGGTGGCAGAGAAAAACGATACTAACAGTGAAAAATGGAGGGAAACTAAGGCGATACATAATTAACGGTCTCGAGCTAGTGTCCGTCATAGACCACGCTACCATCATACCGGGAAATTGTAGTTGTTTATTGGATAAAGTACAGAGTTACATTGTCATTATCATTACCGTTGTTATTATACATGTTATTTTTATTATTATTATTTATTAGCATATTGTCGTTGTAGTCGGTGTTCTTACTATCATTGTCAGTCTCTTCGGCCAGTTCTTTCAACGACTAGAAAATTCGAACAGCGGACCGTTATAAACTGAACTTATAGAGATACACTGAAATATTAAAATACCAAGGACTTTTGAAAAAAAAACATTGATCGATCTACTCGCGAGATATGAACTCTGCACTACTAAGCCGGGTAAGTTCCTACATGGTATACATAATATTTAAACCTACGTAAATACCAAGGATATAATTTGGTCTTTTTTGAATATCGACTGCCGCTAACTATTGCTATCTTAAATATCGGACGTTTTTCCATGATAATTGTATTTTTCAGTGAGTGCTTTGAATATTTTTTACGAACAGTTTGTGAAACGTAGGTACCTATAGTACACTATAAGCATAATAATATAATATTATGATATATTTTATGTCACAATTAGGATAAATTCGGTGAAAAATGTATTACTTTTAAATGTATATGTCTTTAACATCAGATATCAGTTAAGTTTTTGTAATATGTACGGATCGGGTTAGGTTCAAATTCATTATTCATTATAAATTCAAGCACATATAACTGGGAAAATCTTAAACTCGCATGTAAGACAATAATTTTAGTTCATATAAGATATAAGTAAGTAGTTGTATTGTATTATAATATACATTATTTTGATACGTAGCAAATGACGTGAATGAAATTGGAGATATTTTACAACTACTGTTGTTTTAGTATATTATTACAACGTAATATCGTATTACATTATACTGAGTAAATATTTCAAAGTGATTTATTTATATGTTTATTTATAAAATATTTAATATTTATATATATACCTATGCATAATAATATATTATATTATACTATCTAAATCAAATATTTATTTTTAATAATAAGAAATGTATTTAATTTACATTTGAAAACAATTCTTGAGATCTTTTATAGAGTTGATCTAAAATTAAACCTTTCGATAAAAATGTTCACTAAATAAAATATATTTTTTATATATTTTAGTTTAATAATATGATAACTTATAAGGGCCCTCTGTCTATTCTAAAGCCTGATAAATTTTAGATTAACTCGTTTGTTAACATGACAGATAACATGTTAAGTTTATTGATGTAGTTTAACTTGAATTTTGAAAAAAATATTAATAAACACAACTTAATACTATCTACCAAAAACACAATACATTGTAAATAGCACTATTTCATTGAATTTACATTTTTGCTAACTATGGCAGATAATTAGCGTTACTGTTATTATAATTAAAAAATAAAATCTTATAAGATATACAGATGATTAGTTTCAGAACATAATTCGTTCAGAGTAAGAGTAATTACTACCTACTTTAAGTTTTGTCTTAAAAATATGTACCTACGGTATAATCATACTAAATCGTTTGAAAATGTAATCTAAATTCATATTTTTTCTCATCATCTTTAATGGAGTGTAGAGATGCAAGTAAAAATTACACTTTTGTATTATATTTCTCTCTACTTTATTTTCTCCTCTTACGTAGATTACATTCACTATACAATAACTATAGCAATGGATAATAATGTTATTGAAAAATTTTCCTATATAAAACTCTTAACTATGCTTTGTTAGAGAGTGACCTAATTTGTTTTCAGATCTTCTGATACTTTCAGCCCGTTTAAATTTAACAATCTTAGTATATTTAATTTAATTAGTGAATAACTTTAGAAAAAAAAATAAAATTAAGATAACAACATTGTTAATTGCTATAGATTATAGTTAATTTTATAAAAACTTCCTGACTGACAATATTGGAGAATGGAAATGTAAAGTTTTGGATAATTTTTTATTAGACAAGGACTTATTTTGCGTACACTACATTTATGATTTGATATACAAAATCTATTAAAATTCAAAACTTACGTTTAAGTTAGTGTTTTATAAATTATAGAAGATGAACAATTATATTTTCAAAGTCTAACTTTATAATGGTATAAGATTTTTGAAATTAAAAAACTTATTTTTTGCTTTTAAATATTTAAATCAAAGTCAACCAATTAATTAAATTATTCGCTGTAATAGAATTTATTTGTTTAAAAATATACAAATTATTTAAGAATTATTTATTATTTTTTTCATTTTAAATAAATTTAAATTAACTTATTATGCGGGATAACGTATCATAATATTTAGATTCCTTCTTCAGAAAGTCAACACAAAAATAAAAATCTAAAATTGATTCGAAGCTAATTCTCAAGTGTTTTTCACTGTTGAGTGACGTAACATTTGAATAATTAACCTCAACCCAAATAATATGGTAGGTACTCGGACGAGCAGTTTACTTGGAAATGACGCGCAACATATCTATACAGCGAAATTTCCATAATTTCATATCTATAGGTTAGGCAAATAAATAAAATTTACTTACTAGGTTATAATGAAACAATTTTTTACCAATAAAATAAAAATATCTATAATGTACTCATACTTATATTGCAATTTATAGGTAAAAATACTCATTAAATATATATATTGAAAATTCTATTTAAGTTATAAATTAAATTAGTAATAGACTTACCCACAACTTGCAATATCTATCATAATTCATAGCCATGATATATGTTTATAAGAAAAAAATCAACATATCGTATCATTCGTATCCAATTTATAATTTAAAATAATATTGTACAGTATGTATACATAATACATATATGTATTATGAATACTGAATAATAAGGACACGATTATTTTATTAAAAAATAACAGTAGTAATAAAATACTATTATTGAAGATAAGTACCAATGTTTAAAATAAAAAATAAATAAAAAATTTTATTTTTATAAATTTAAAATTAGTTTATATTAGAAAATCCTAGTAGGTAGATAAAAATATGTATTTATATATTTATTTATTTATTGCTATTGTGAAATAACATGATATAAATCTGAATGAGTCATAAACACAAGTATTAGATGTATTTCATCTAAAATATTGGTTAAATTTAGTTTTATCATTCATATAATATAATACTAAATAGCGCATACAAAGTAAAAACGTTAAAATAATCGATTATAATAAATTGTATACATTTGACTTGTGTCATTGCAATGTTTATTAATCTAAACTTAATTGATAACAATATTAAATATGGATGATTTAAAAGAACCAAATTTATAGTAAAAAAAAAATTGATACTTTATGTGGGTTGAGAATTTTTGAATTTAACATTCGTTTCTATTTACTTAAATCTATGATGCTATTCAAATGTTTGTATACGTTTGTTCAAGAGTTAAAGTTATTGAAATTCTTTTCCTCCTACACGTTAAATTATGCAAACATGTCTATACAGAAGTGCTTGGAAGGAAATATTTATTGACACAATAAGATTTTTATGTAAACTTACAGAAAATCAGCCAAAAGTCAAATAAGATGTTGTTATAATATTATACACTTATAAATAGGACAGAGTCATCCGGAATAATTACATCAGTCTCATGTTAATTTTGTGTAATAATTTTTTCGATAAAAGTGGAATCCTAAGACACATATTATCTAGAATCTAGATAGTATTAGATCGAGAATTAGCCACTAATGTTAATTAAATTAAAAATATTGCGTCAACAAGAAAGACGCCGTAGGAAAAACGCCAAAATTATTTGCAATGATTAAGATATTGGTAAGTACATTATTATAGAGCTTTTGGATCTGGAAGTGAATTAAGATTCACGTGATCACGTGTTTTTCAGTTCACGTGTATTTAGATTTAATTCACGTGTACTTAATTGGAAAATAACGGACATTTATTTCTCGCGTATTTAAAACATAATATTTATTAAACTTATTAAATTATAATATAATATTTAAAAATATATATGTTAATAATTGCAGTAAAAAAAAAAGAAACTAAAAATTTATACACCTACTATTCTAAAAATAACTGTTTCGTGAGCAATATTATGGTAAAAATATTATATACATATATATAAAGTGTATTAATAAAAAAAATGGACTTAAAATAAATTCACAGATTCACATATAGTTAAATAGAAACAGTGCGTTGTGTTTGCAAGTTAAAAATGTTTAATATTTCATATTTCACAAAAAATAAAAATCAGTATATTTATTTAAACGTACCAAATTTCAATTTATAACAACCATATTAAATTGTTATTCATAAACTATAGTGTAAATTATTAAGAATCCAATCAAAATAAAATACAGATAGCATTTCACAAAATATAAACTTGTCAACAAAATGCTATAATTGAGATGAGTTTACAATTATTAATTTTTGTACCATAACTTAATAACCATTAATGACTAAATTCAAGGTAGATAAAAACGATAAAAATATTCTGATCTGAAATATTATTCATAGCACGAAATTTTTTATTCTGTATTGCACGAAGTGTATTGTGTAAACTGTAAAGTCCCTGATTACAATAATGATACGATAAATCTGTTTTTAGGCGTTCAGAATATTAATTTTCGCGTCATGGGCCCAGAGAGTTGTCTGGTGTCAATATTACGGTGAGCAGATAGGGGATGGTCGTGGTCATAACGAAGAACATCACGAAGATCATCACGTAAGTATATGACAATCGAACTTAATATATTACTAATAGCAGTGGAAGTAAGTTGTAGTAACAGCTTTATTGTATGTCATGAAACCTCCGTGGTGTAAAATAATCGATCCAACACTGAATAATATTATATGAAAACAAAGTGCGCTTAAACCGTATGATTTGGAAAGCAGAAAAATGCAATATTAAATTGGCCGACCTAAACACTAATCAACTTTAGGGTATATAATATAATATGCGTATCAACATTATTTTCGATTCTAAATTATAGAATCATTACACTTTATAAATTACAGGCTTTTAAAATGTATGATTTCTGCTTACACTGTTTCTTTTTTCATCTGACAATAATAAATTAAAATAATAATAATGTAATTAATTTTAATGGCAAATTTAACATTTTCAGTTCTATTTGTACACCAATGTCGATACATACAGTCTTATCCTACAGCTAGTGTCGCTTATGCGGGGCCTATAATAATACTATGTGAATTAGTTTTGAACTCGGATTTTTGCAGGTGAAGCCGTTGTACAAGTATGGGTATTGGGTGCACGATCCCAAAACCAAGGATGTCAAGAGCCACTGGGAACATCGAGACGGGGACACGGTGCACGGTTCGTACTCGTTTCTTCAACCGGACGGACACATGAGAGTGGTCGAGTACACGGCCGACAAACACAACGGATTCAACGCTCACGTCAAGTACATGTACGAGGGGCACGGAGAGGGTAGCGACGGAGGAGGTGGGGATGGCGGTGGATTCGGGGGTATTGGCGGCGGCGGCGGCGGTGGATTTGGAGGAGGTGGTGGTGGATTCGGAGGAGGCAGCGGCGGTGGATTCGGCGGCTTCGATCATCATTTAGAGGACGCATCGGGAAAACAGTCGGCACATATCGGAGGAGGTAAAGGCGCCGGGCCGAGCAGCCGACCGAAACAGCCGTTGCACAAGTTCTACAAGAAACCGCGGACGGAAAAACAAGGCGGTCAACCGGGCCAGTATAAGAAGCCACATCAGTTCGACGGCCGTCCGAAACCGATCGGCGGCTATAAGAAACAGCGGCTGTCGCCGGGAGCGGAACAGTCGGCCGAACACCACATTGGAAGCAGGCCCAACGGCCATTACAATCAGTTGCCTAAGTTCGGAGCCGCACCCGGACACCATCACGGTCACGCCAATTCGCCGGGCGGCAGCAGCGTCGGTAACCCCGAACGTTATCTCGCGAATCAACAGCTACTGGTTCCGGGCGGCGGTAGTCCCGAACGTTATCTCGCGAATCAACAGCTGCAGCCGGTCGCGGGAGGTGGAAGTCCCGAACGTTATCAGTCAAACCACTTGGGAGGCGGTACCGGTCCGTTCGGGTACTTGGCCGAAGACCAGGGCGCCGAACAACCGGCCACCGACCATTTTTCCCGGAAGTACGCGTCGCCGGCTGTGGCATCCGACAAGTCCGCCTATCTGACCGGCATCCAACACCTTTCGTCAGAACACGACGTGGTGGT